>CP092863.1:3218850-3256520 GCA_030710605.1 Cordylochernes scorpioides | reverse complement strand
TTATTAGGCGAAATATTGAAAGATTCATTCGTTTTGTCCCGAGAGCTCTCTTGGCCCTCTTCAGACCAGCTCCTAATACAAGGCAGACAATCCCGGCAATGTTAGCTACACCAATGGTAGCCATCCAGAAGAAGCATAAGCCTGGGAAGTGAAAGGAATAAAATATTAGAAAACCTTGATCCCACCCACTAGCAATGAATTCTCTTAGCGCAGGTTTTTCCGGTTCAATCCCGAGCTACAACTGATGTTGTATTCTCTCTTCCCAGCAGTTTCATATTTTTTACTTAAATACACATAGTCGATGCAGAGAGACCTTAGTGTCACGTTGTCAAATAAACTCTCTGCGTGTTGTTTGAAGCCTTAGTGTCAATATAAATAACGGAGACCAAAATTACAACCAGAGATGAGCATGGAACTCACCTTGGAACATGTCTTAACTGTATTCAATGAAGATAAATGAAGACGAGTGGTGAATAGACAAAAGTAACGCCATGTTCGAACGTAACTTTATTTAAAGAGTGCAGCATTCCAACGACAATATCAAGCTTCTAGGATTTCTATGGCATTCAAATAATTATCTTGTATTGTACGTCGGATGTAAACTGCCTTATTCAAGTGATTCTTCAGACTGTCCGAACACTAAATTCCAGATGTGACACATAGAAGAGCTTCAGGAGCGCCTTCTAGCGGAGTTCCTCTAATTTCACTCTTGTGGAGCCGAGCATTATGTTGTGGGATGTCTGATCTATCATTTGTTGTCTTGGTTTTAGAATGGGTGGTGGGGCCATACCTTTCGTGTGGGAATCAAGATTCCGCCAGACAGAAATAGCGGTCAAAAAATAAATTCAACACGACATTACCAACGACACTTTGCAAACTTCACTTTTATAGAGGTGAGGATAAGAAACAATAGGCGAAAGTGTTTCAATTTGTATTGTTTGGCTCCTTTCTCTCCAAAGCTTATCTCCTATCGCACAGAATGTGCCACAATCATCAGAGTATCGTGTAAGCCTTAGTCGTGTGCTTGCTGATCTTCTGTGGTCCCCGATATTGTCCGTGGCAGCCAGCCCTAGACGCTGGTTTGTCACTTGTCACTCGGTTGGTTTATGCGATTGGAGCTTCCACAGTGGCTGCCTGGACGTCAGAAGTTTTGGTCAGAAAGGTGAAACTTTCGCTCTCCGTTAACCTCAACCATCCTGGCCATCAGCCATTCTGCAGTGGAGTGACATCGATGGCGACCTCTCAGAAATCACTGATTGTCCGACGTGTTAGAGATCCTGATTGGAGCCTATCGCCAGGTTCTACTTGAAGAATGCCGCCCTTGCGACGTTAGCATGAAACACGTGTACAGCTTACAGGATGGTAATAAGATTTTATCATTCCATCAACGAAATCTTGTTACATACACAGTATCTGTTTGATTGGTTCAAATATTTGCTAGAAGAATCCGCCTTCTGTTGTTGTAGTCTGCATATTGAGTGTTCGAACGATATTTCAACAAAGTTTCAACATGTTACTTTTGTGTGAAAAAACATTGGTAAAGGAATATGATTTTAGATATTGCCACGTGGAAAATCAGGGAAGACCAACTTCGGGATGAGACAACAATTTATTTCAGGCAAGAACAAACTATGCGTGATAAACAAAAGATAAGCAAAAGAGGGAAGTGTACAGAGTATAACAAAATTTAAACATAAAAATAATACTCTGCTAATAAAATAATAAATACTTTGTTACAATATTTTTCAACAGAATGTTTTGGAAGTCACCGAATCTTTCTTCCATGAAGATTTATTGAAAGAACGACATAGAAACTGTGTGATGGCAGAAGAGGTGTATTGCACTCAGTCCTTTTCTCCCAATTAAAAAAGTATTTAAATTTCACAACAATTTGCAATACCCCCATAGTTGATGTAAGGATCACTAGCCACTTCTAGAGTATGTAGCCAAGTGACAGTCAAATGTCTCCAACACAGTTGTCAAACTCTACACTGTCACTCAGCACAGTCGAGCTGGCTACCTTCACTGACCAACCTCAGAATTATCAGAATACAGTAGAGCGCCATCTCTTGTGTGGAATTTAAACTATTTATATATCGTATGATTCTTTTAAATAAAATGTTTTCTACTGTCTATACTGCTATGATAATAAGAGGGCCTGGCTCATCTGTGATGAACCCTCCTAGCAGTTTATCCAGTTTAATCTACCATACCGCTCTATTATTGTATTATGTCGCTGTTGTGTATTTGCATATTTGCTCTCTGTGTAGCACAATTCACATAGTTTGAATTTAATGTATTTGTGTTATTAAAAGGACGTATGAATTAAGTTGAGGAGTTCAGCCTCGCCTTAGGAACAGAGAAGTCTTGTTGCCTTTTGCTACTGTAGTTTTTGCCTGGGCAAATAAAGAATATTTGTTCAAGTACAAGAGTTGTTTCGTGGCCCAGAGAGACACGACAGTCGTCATCGTCAAATATTATTGTTTTAAATATAATACAGATTGGATGAATGTAAAGTATGTCGCTTCAGGTGTTCATGGCATTTCTTATTGTATTTTGCTTTTACACTAATACTGAAGATCAACTCTTGGAAAAGGTATTTTAGGCAAACTAGGGACATAAACTTTGAGTACAGTGGCAATAACAAATAATTATAAATTAATAAACATGCTTCGAGCACTGCTCTTCCACAAACAAAACAATCATTGTTCAAATAGACTTAATATAAACATGGCATTGGCGCGCCATCTGTTAGCGGAAATTTCAACCATTTATGACACGAATGGTTATTTTAAAAATAAAAACAAATTTTCTATACTCTCTCTCTCTCTTCCCTTACTGCAATTATAAAAAAAAATATTTTATTTAAAAGAATCATAAAATTCATAAATAATTCAAATTTCCAACAGCCTCAAAACTGTCTCCCAGAATGTAGTGTCAAATGTTCTAATATAAAATAAAGGCACAAGAAAATTAACAAGAAACAGTATAGTGCTGGGGTGTTTTGTCCACATGGAAAGGAGGATGCCCCGTTAGTCAGCCACATTTCAGTATCCCCTGTTCACGGTTACCGTAGCGGTTCACGACACCGTACTACAGGGCAGTCCCTTACTTGTGCTGCTTCTCCCGCCCGCCACGTAGAGGAAGACTTCTGGGCAGAAGAACAGTATAGTGACTTCTGTAATTGCAAATGGTAAAGGTGAGAAATGATTTCTATTCAATTATATCATTTTTAAAACGAATATTCCTCAAGTGTCAACACCGTGGACCATATCTCCCACCGGAGCGGCCGGCTAACCCTGCCCGCACGCTATAGCTCCCACAATACCCCAGGAATAGATGAAAGGTCAAGGCAGGACCTCACGTAGGAGAAGGTCAAGGCGGGGCTGTGGCCAGGACAACGGGCCACGCGACCTGTCCTTGTCATCTCCGCACATTCCTAAGTAGGCCGAGCTGTCACATTCAATGACATTTCTGTCGTGTCGTTGCTACTTGTCCCTACTACACATGGTATAGGCTGATAGGGTACCTCGTGTCTGCACTTGGTACAGTCCATGGTAGATAGTGTACCTCGTGTCTACACTTGGTACAGGATGGTAGTGTACCTCGTGTTAACACTTGGTACAGTCCATGGAAGATCGTGTACCTCGTGTCTACACTTTGATACAGCCCATGGTGGATAGAGTACCTCGTGTCTGCACTTGGTACAGTCCATGGTGGATAGTGTATCTCGTATCTACATTTGGTACAGCCCATGGTGGATAGTGTTCCCAGTGTTTTCACATAGTACAGTATATGGCGGATAGTGTACCTCGTGTCTACATTTTGTACAGTCCATGGTAGATAGTGTACCTCGTGTCTACACTTGGTACAGTCCATGATTGATAGTGTACCTCGTGTCTGCATTTGGTACAGCCCATGGTGGATAGTGTATCTCGTATCTACATTTGGTACAGCCCATGGTGGATAGTGTTCCCAGTGTTTTCACATAGTACAGTATATGGCGGATAGTGTACCTCGTGTCTACATTTTGTACAGTCCATGGTAGATAGTGTACCTCGTGTCTACACTTGGTACAGTCCATGATTGATAGTGTACCTCGTGTCTGCATTTGGTACAGCCCATGGTGGATAGTGTATCTCGTATCTACATTTGGTACAGCCCATGGTGGATAGTGTATCTCGTATCTACATTTGGTACAGCCCATGGTGGATAGTGTATCTCGTATCTACATTTGGTACAGCCCATGGTGGATAGTGTATCTCGTATCTACATTTGGTACAGCCCATGGTGGATAGTGTTCCCAGTGTTTTCGTATGGTACAGTATATGGCGGATAGTGTACCTCGTGTCTACATTTGGTACTGCCTATGTTGGATAGTGTATCTCGTATCTACATTTGGTACAGCCCATGGTGGATAGTGTATCTCGTATCTACATTTGGTACAGCCCATGGTGGATAGTGTTCCCAGTGTTTTCGCATGGTACAGTATATGGCGGATAGTGTACCTCGTGTCTGCATTTGGTACAGCCCATGGTGGATAGTGTATCTCGTATCTACATTTGGTACAGCCCATGGTGGATAGTGTATCTCGTATCTACATTTGGTACAGCCCATGGTGGATAGTATATCTCGTATCTACATTTGGTACAGCCCATGGTGGATAGTGTTCCCAGTGTTTTCGTATGGTACAGTATATGGCGGATAGTGTACCTCGTGTCTACATTTGGTACTGCCTATGTTGGATAGTGTATCTCGTATCTACATTTGGTACAGCCCATGGTGGATAGTGTTCCCAGTGTTTTCGCATGGTACAGTATATGGCGGATAGTGTACCTCGTGTCTGCATTTGGTACAGCCCATGGTGGATAGTGTATCTCGTATCTACATTTGGTACAGCCCATGGTGGATAGTGTATCTCGTATCTACATTTGGTACAGCCCATGGTGGATAGTGTTCCCAGTGTTTTCGCATGGTACAGTATATGGCGGATAGTGTACCTCGTGTCTGCATTTGGTACAGCCCATGGTGGATAGTGTATCTCGTATCTACATTTGGTACAGCCCATGGTGGATAGTGTATCTCGTATCTACATTTGGTACAGCCCATGGTGGATAGTGTACCTCGTGTCTACACTTGGTACAGTCCATGATTGATTGTGTACCTCGTGTCTGCATTTGGTAGAGCCCATGGTGGATAGTGTATCTCGTATCTACATTTGGTACAGCCCATGGTGGATAGTGTATCTCGTATCTACATTTGGTACAGCCCATGGTGGATAGTGTTCCAGTGTTTTCACATGGTACAGTATATGACGGATAGTGTACCTCGTGTCTAAATTTGGTACAGCCTATGGTGGATAATGTACCTCGTATCTACATTTGGTACAGCCCATGGTGGATAATGTACCTCGTGTCTACACTTGGTACAGCCCATGGTGGATAGTGTATCTCGTGTCTACATTTGGTACAGCCCATGGTGGATAGTGTACCTCGTGTCTAAATTTGGTACAGCCTATGGTGGATAATGTACCTCGTATCTACATTTGGTACAGCCCATGGTGGATAGTGTTCCTTGTATCTACATTTGGTACAGCCCATGGTGGATAGTGTTCCCAGTGTTTTCGTATGGTACAGTATATGACGGATAGTGTACCTCGTGTCTAAATTTGGTACAGCCCATGGTGGATAATGTACCTCGTGTCTACACTTGGTACAGCCCATGGTGGATAGTGTTCCCAGTGTTTTCGTATGGTACAGTATATGGCGGATAGTGTATCTCGTGTCTACATTTGGTACAGCCCATGGTGGATAGTGTACCTCGTGTCTACACTTGGTACAGCCCATGGTGGATAGTGTACCTCGTGTCTGCATTTGGTACAGCCCATGGTGGATAGTGTACCTCGTGTCTACACTTGGTACAGTCCATGATTGATTGTGTACCTCGTGTCTGCATTTGGTAGAGCCCATGGTGGATAGTGTATCTCGTATCTACATTTGGTACAGCCCATGGTGGATAGTGTACCTCGTATCTACATTTGGTACAGCCCATGGTGGATAGTGTTCCCAGTGTTTTCACATGGTACAGTATATGACGGATAGTGTACCTCGTGTCTAAATTTGGTACAGCCTATGGTGGATAATGTACCTCGTATCTACATTTGGTACAGCCCATGGTGGATAGTGTTCCCAGTGTTTTCGTATGGTACAGTATATGGCGGATAGTGTACTTCGTGTCTAAATTTGGTACAGCCTATGGTGGATAATGTACCTCGTGTCTACATTTGGTACAGCCCATGGTGGATAGTGTGTATCTCGTATCTACATTCGGTACAGCCCATGTTGGATAGTGTACCTCGTGTCTACACATGGTACAGTTCATGATTGATAGTGTACCTCGTGTCTACACATGGTACAGTTCATGATTGATAGTGTACCTCGTGTCTACACATGGTACAGTTCATGATTGATAGTGTACCTCGTGTCTACACATGGTACAGTTCATGATTGATAGTGTATCTCGTATCTACATTTGGTACAGCCCATGGTGGATAGTGTATCTCGTATCTACATTTGGTACAGCCGATGGTGGATAGTGTTCCCAGTGTTTTCACATGGTACAGTTCATGATTGATAGTGTATCTCGTATCTACATTTGGTACAGCCCATGGTGGATAGTGTATCTCGTATCTACATTTGGTACAGCCCATGGTGGATAGTGTTCCCAGTGTTTTCACATGGTACAGTTCATGATTGATAGTGTATCTCGTATCTACATTTGGTACAGCCCATGGTGGATAGTGTATCTCGTATCTACATTTGGTACAGCCGATGGTGGATAGTGTTCCCAGTGTTTTCACATGGTACAGTTCATGATTGATAGTGTATCTCGTATCTACATTTGGTACAGCCCATAGTGGATAGTGTATCTCGTATCTACATTTGGTACAGCCGATGGTGGATAGTGTTCCCAGTGTTTTCGTATGGTACAGTATATGACGGATAGTGTACCTCGTGTCTAAATTTGGTACAGCCCATGGTGGATAATGTACCTCGTGTCTACACTTGGTACAGCCCATGGTGGATAGTGTATCTCGTGTCTACATTTGATACAGCCCATGGTGGATAGTGTACCTCGTGTCTACACTTGGTACAGCCCATGGTGGATAGTGTACCTCGTGTCTACACTTGGTACAGCCCATGGTGGATAGTGTACCTCGTGTCTACATTTGGAACAGCCCATGGTGGATAGTGTATCTCGTGTCTACACTTGGTACAGCCCATGGTGGATAGTGTACCTCGTGTCTACACTTGGTACAGCCCATGGTGGATAGTGTACCTCGTGTCTACATTTGGAACAGCCCATGGTGGATAGTGTATCTCGTGTCTACACTTGGTACAGCCCATGGTGGATAGTGTACCTCGTGTCTACACTTGGTACAGCCCATGGTGGATAGTGTACCTCGTGTCTACATTTGGTACAGCCCATGGTGGATAGTGTATCTCGTGTCTACACTTGGTACAGCCCATGGTGGATAATGTACCTCGTGTCTACACTTGGTACAGCCCATGGTGGATAGTGTATCTCGTGTCTACATTTGATACAGCCCATGGTGGATAGTGTACCTCGTGTCTACACTTGGTACAGCCCATGGTGGATAGTGTACCTCGTGTCTACACTTGGTACAGCCCATGGTGGATAGTGTACCTCGTGTCTACATTTGGTACAGCCCATGGTGGATAGTGTTCCTAGTGTTTCCACATGGTACAGTATATGGCGGATACCACCGATTGTAATTAAATCGACGATAGGACCAACCGGCGAGAAACTATGCATAATCGAAGCCTCCTTAATAACGAAGATCCTAGACAAATGTGGAATCGAGTATACACATGAGGAAACGGTTCAATCAAAGAAGAGAACTCGCGGCTCCCAGGATGACTCAAGATCGCCAACTAGGAGCGAGCGTAATCTGAAGACGCCTAGAATGGACATCGACGAACAAAGTCCCGTCACTGGAGTTTCTCAACAAATGAACGCAGCTCACCCACCGCAAGACGATGGAGAAAATAACGACAACGATGGCCCATGGACCACAGTCACTAACGTGAAAAAAACGAGAATTCCTCCTGGTATTGCAGAAAATGTAGCAGATTGGAAGCTTCTTTGCCAAGAACTAAAAGACTTGTGCATGGAACCATTCCAAGTCACGATTTCTGGCAAAAAGCACATAATTAAATCGAAAAACATAGGCGACTTCAAAAAAATCAGGGAGTATGTACAGAAAAATAATGGAGGATATTCCTACAGACTACAGGAGGAAAAACCACTGAAAGTGGTATTGAAGGGGGTATCAACAGCCTTCAAAGAAGAAGACGTCGTAACTGAACTGGTCTCAATGGGCTTCACTGAGGTCATTGTCAAAAGACTCCATAGACAATCGACCAAAATACCGATGAATATAGTCCTAGTAGAGCTACCGAAAAATGAACAAAATAAACGAATCTATGGAATAACTGAAATACTTTACCAAAAAATAGTCGTGGAATCATTCAGGACTACAAAACGAGTGACCCAATGCTTTAACTGTCAGGGCTTTGGGCATGGCCAGCTAAACTGCTTTTTGAAGCCCAAATGCGTCAAGTGTGCTGAAGAACACCATTCGAAGGATTCTCCAAGAAAGTCGAAACAGCTCCCACCAAAGTGCGCTAACTGTGGAGAGGCGCACACAGCCAATTACCGCGGATGCCCAAATTTTCCGAAGCCACAACAACAGCAGCTAAAGCCTCCCAGACAAAACTCCCCTAACAACATACCTCAAGCAAGCTCCACTAAAACAGAAGAAGCAACTGCTGAAAAACAAAAGGCAAGTTACGCTCAAACTGCAAAAAAGAAAACTACTCGTTCTGACACCAGGGAACTGTGCGAAAAGTTATTAGAAATTATCAAAACCTTCTTACAATGAAAGGCAAATTACTTTTAAAAATCGTTAATTTTTCCTGAAGAAGATCAAAGTTTTTTGTTGAAACGTTGAGAAAAATTTAACTGGCCGAAGTTTCTATTTTTAACAGAAATAAATACTAAGGTAAGAACTACATGAAAACTTTCTCCATTGAGTATTTAAAATGGTAATGGAAATTAAGGAGAAAAGATTTTTATTCAGATAAACGTGTGACAAGCTTTCGGGCAGTCACGCCCTTCAACAGGTAGCAAACTAAGGTAACAAAAGACTTTATATAGGAATCTATTTGAGGTATATTTGCATATGTGATGTATAGAGTACGGCGAAAATACAATTCAGGTTAAAATTTGCATATCTAAATTACTGATATATAACAACTACGTAAGCATGCTAATCGTGTAATGTTAAAGAATTAAAAACGATACAGATTGCAGAATGGCTATGGTAAAACATGAATTCGGGAAAGTAACATGAATCTGCGCTAAAAAAACTAAAATCTACGATAGAGTTCTCAAAACGCGTATTCATGGCCATATGCTACTATTACGGAGTCATATTACCAGATATCAACTGTTCAACCCGCCATCAGCGGCCACACAAGACCAATAGACAGGGGGGGGGGGAGGTTTATCCGTTTTTTAAGTTACTACATATATCATGATATTGGTCAGGTAAATCAATATGATGATTAATACTGTTTTTGGAAATGGATAAAATGGCCTCTATGATTAATCTTTGGTGTTTACTGGGAATGTTAGTGTATAGGGTGGTGGGGGAAGCTAGATTGAAAGAATGGCCAGTATTAAGTGTGTGGTCGTATATGAGGGATCTGCTGTCTTTATTATTGATACATCTACCATGTTCGATCATCCTGATGGCCACGGACCTACCAGTCTCACCCACGTAGGTTGCACTACAATCGTTGCATGAGACCGAGTAGACCGAGCCACCAGACGATCGAACACTGGTAGGTCTCTGTATGCGGGTAATGGGGTGTCTAAGAATGGTGGCCATGCTTTTATTATTTTTAAAATAGGTATTGATGCCATGGGACCTACGTGGGTGAGACTGGTAGGTCCGTGGCCATCAGGATGATCGAACATGGTAGATGTATCAATAATAAAGACAGCAGATCCCTCATATACGACCACACACTTAATACTGGCCATTCTTTCAATCTAGCTTCTCCCACCACCCTATACACTAACATTCCCAGTAAACACCAAAGATTAATCATAGAGGCCATTTTATCCATTTCCAAAAACAGTATTAATCATCATATTGATTTACCTGACCAATATCATGATATATGTAGTAACTTAAAAAACGGATAAACCTCCCCCCCCCCCTGTCTATTGGTCTTGTGTGGCCGCTGATGGCGGGTTGAACAGTTGATATCTGGTAATATGACTCCGTAATAGTAGCATATGGCCATGAATACGCGTTTTGAGAACTCTATCGTAGATTTTAGTTTTTTTAGCGCAGATTCATGTTACTTTCCCGAATTCATGTTGTCATTTTGTCTCCTCTCTAATTGTAAAAATGTTGCTGTATCACCTCATAAGCATAAATAAATAAACCATAGCCATTCTGCAATCTGTATCGTTTTTAATTCTTTAATATTACACGATTAGCATGCTTACGTAGTTGTTATATATCAGTAATTTAGATATGCAAATTTTAACCTGAATTGTATTTTCGCCGTACTATATACATCACATATGCAAATATACCTCAAATAGATTCCTATATAAAGTCTTTTGTTACCTTAGTTTGCTACCTGTTGAAGGGCGTGACTGCCCGAAAGCTTGTCACACGTTTATCTGAATAAAAATCTTTTCTCCTTAATTTCCATTACTATTTTAAATACTAAGGTAACTTATATTCAGATAGAGACTGTTGATTCATGGGGTTAGAGAATATCACCACATCCAGCTTCGGTAGATCTACATTGGCTCCATCCCCCCGCGGGGGCCACCAGGGATCGGCAACCATTTGAGTTGAAAGAGTCAAAAATTACAATTTCCAATGTTTCAAAGTTTTTAAAAAGCCACCAAATGTTTTCTTGCCAACAATAAATAGTACTCGCATAAATAATATTTACGTATGGAACTATATAAACAGCTTCACATCCAAAGAACCGCATGTGTCTCGCGAGCCGCAATTTGCCGACCTCTGTCTTAAACCACTCTCTGAATGTGCCGGGGTAAGATGCCTGACAATGGTACAAACTTAGAGCTATCAGACTTCCCTTTAAATGAATAAATTCTATTCGCTGTTGGCTTTATGTTTTATCCTATACATCCATCTCTCCGATTTTAACCTTATCAGTTCTAAATATCACAAGACTCTCTGGACATACACTGCGCTTATTTTACATTTTTCTAAATCTATTAACTCGAAATTTCAAACTTCACTCGGTAGATATAAATGACTAAGTTATTTTATAAATCCGTGTGCATCAGTAAATTCCAGGATACACAAATCTCTTGATAAAGGTGAGTGTCAGAAACGTCGGGTTAAAATGAGGTACTCTCTGTATTCCTTCCATAAAAGACTTCCAGACAACCAGCAAATGGTGTCCATTACAGGTATTGATTCGAGACCCAAGGAGTTGGCAAAAATTGTAAAAAGAAGAAGTCGACACAATTGCTAAAATAGGCGCTTTATTTATTCCACGTTGCACACTCTAGCCGACCAAGTAGTGGAAGGTCCTACAGAGAAAGCTCCAGTAGATAGATATGTACATGTATGAGATGGTATTTACAGCGGCTTGTAGTCTGTACAGGATCCCGAATATTGACAAGAGAGAGAGAGAGAAAGAAAGTTCAACTGGCCTCGCGTCCACTAGATATTTACATCTGGAAGTTGGCGATCTAACTTGGAAAAGCAGAGAAGTGAAAGCAGTGGGGTAAAAAGAGTGGTGTCCTTTCATATGTTGGCAAGGCGGCGTGCGCTACAGTAGGAGGGGAGCATACGTAGACACAGAGAGAAAGACAGGCTAGGCCGGGCGATAGAGCCGCACAGCCTCCAGCAACCTGCGGGCCGACGTGCGGTACAGCCGCCGCCACGTGGGCCCGCCCTCGTCCAGCAGCTGGTAGCGAACGGCCGTCGGCTCCTCGGGGATGCTGGGCAGACGCGGCCGTAGACTCAGGGCAGGTCGGTAGCGGACCTCGGGCGGGGGCACGGGAGGCCTGGCCGGCCGTGCAGGTGGCGGCACGGGCCTGGCGGCGGCTGCGGGCCTGGGGAGGGGCCGCAGTCTCTCAATCTTCTCCCGGCAGAGGGCGCAGCGCAGCGGCAGCACGCGCTGGGCCACCGCGGTCTGTATCGTGCGGACGAAGCACTTCCGACACACCACCCGGTGCCCGCACGGGAAGGTCTGCATGGTGGCTCGGGAGCTGATGCATACCACGCACTGCACACCCGCACATGTCTTACACACATGGGGTTGATAATGGACGGAATACATACTGGAATGTCCCACACACCATAGTTCATATAAAATACCTTTTCTAAAAGTTCAGCTTCAGTATCAGTATAAAAACAAAACAACCCAATGCAATATTACAGCTGTATGGTAGATAAAACTGGCGAAACCGCTGGGAGGGTTCACCACTGATGAGCCAGGCCCTCCCAATAATCTACCATTGCAGTAAGGGCAGTAGAAAATTACTTTATTTTAAAAGAATCAAACGCGTCAAATAGTTTCTTATACATTACTTTGTTTAATCGATTTCTTTTTTAAAATATATTTTTGTGTTTTATTTCTTTTATTTAAATTCTTTTGATATCTTTCATTCTATCTTTTCACTCTCCCTTCTTCATCTTCACTCATTCTTTAATTTTGTTGTTTATTTTGTTTGTTTTTCTTTCTGTTTTGGAGAAACAGACTTTGTTTACCATTCCTCCTATTTCTTCTCATATCTGTTATATATGTTTGTCGTAAATTTTTTAATTTCTGAAAGTGGTTTGTGTCATAGGAGATGTCTCCTCTGTAGCTAAAGCCAGTTTTGACCACACCCTTCTTATGTCCAGAAGGTTTGCCGTGTGTGGATCACCCCTGCTCTGACATCGACCCTCTGACAACAGACCACTGCAGGACAGCCTGGTTCTATGTCTCACGTCGTCGCTAAGACGTCTTCCAGTACTTCCTGACTACGGTGTTCAACAAACAAACTTTTTCGTTAGAACTCATCCCCGTCTGTGTGTCAGTCAGTACAAATTCCTAAAATACAAGTATTTTTGAAAATTCTCATCATGTGTTTATCTTTATTTATCATATCTTTGGTATTGTTGGTTCCTGTTCAGCTATTAAATAGAAATAGGCGACAATTCACAGCGGGGTGTCTCAGGATGAGAGATGTGTTTGATCTTTATTCCAACAAATAAAGGTATTTCATAATTCACCCTTTCATACCTCATCCAAAAAGGTTAGAAATAGTCAATATTTCACCTTGAAATAAAATTTTGATTTTTCATTGAAAAGAAACTCATGCGGTGTAACTTCAAGTGTTGTTTTACAATCACAAGCCGCAGTGTATTATAAATAAAAGTATTGCCCACTACGTGGCGCAGATTTCTCTCCCACTTGAACCTGTAGCACAGTGAGGCAGGCACAATGGTTATTGAGCTCAACGTGCTGCATCCATTTTTACCATCAAATATCACAATTATTCCTGAGGTTGCTACCACGTTACCAATAGTGTTGTCCTCTATATATATATATATAGAGAGGATTATAAGCCTGTGGGTGTCAAGTGTAAGTTGCTTCGTAATTATTGTAAGCTTCAAGTACAGAGAACAAATAGGTGACGTTATTAAGTTATTATTTGAGTATTTGATGTTAAATGAAAGTTCTGGGAAGATGAAAAACACCTAAATAAAATATGTTTATTAAGTATTATATATATATAAGAACACGAAACGCGTTCGTGGTTGGTTTTTCTTGATTTATCAATAAAATGGGTTGGCCAAATATCAAGATACAGGTTAAATCAACATTTAGTTGATTTCGGTTCCACTAGATGGCGTTCTGCCATCTAAAAAAAACTTACTTTAGTCATCAGAATATGCCTAATTTATCATAGGTAAAGAAGGACAAACCCATTTTGTCAAAATAGGCCTAAATAGGGAGAGAAAGGTATTGGGCTGGTGACGTTAAAATGGTTCCAGGCGCTGGGGTCAGAAAGGAACGGTGACGCAGTCTGTGATCGATAGACCTTGGTCCCACCGCGGCGTCGACCGTTGGACTGGCCAGCTTGAAACAGAGGTTGGACTGAGGAGCGACATGAATTTGACATCTGTGACACATATGTGGCATTACTTGAACTTACTCTATGGTGGCCGATATTTCGACGTCTATTGTGCTAGAAGCATTGTATTCCTCCCGACCAACCTTCCTATTTTATTCCTCAAATTAAATATACTTCGGCCAATAGATCTTATTTGAGTCATTCAACAAAGTGTGCATCTACACGATAGGGGTAACTAACATTTGATTCTTGTCGACGCTGTGATTTTAGAGAAGATTCTGTTTCCCATAGAATCCTCTCTTCATTATTTTATAGCCTCATAGATCTAAGTGTGAGTTTCAATGCCATTTTATAACTTATTTTACGTTATGTTTTACAGGTTCAAATATATATATTGCAAGGCAATGAGACCGGGGTAGTTCAGAATAAGAGCAGACCTGATGGAATCAGTTCGGTCACTGGGACTGAGATAGTTCAGGGTGAGGACAGGCCGGATGGAATCAGTTCGGTCACTGGGACTGAGATAGTTCAGGGTGAGGACAGGCCGGATGGAATCAGTTCGGTCACTGGGACTGAGGTAGTTTAGGGTGAGGACAGGCCGGATGGAATCAGTCCGTCCCACAGTCACTGGGACTGAGGTAGTTCAGGGTGAGGACAGGCCGGATGGAATCAGTCCGTCCCACAGTCACTGGGACTGAGGTAGTTCAGGGTGAGGACAGGCCGGATGGAATCAGTCCGTCCCACAGTCACTGGGACTGAGGTAGTTTAGGGTGAGGACAGGCCGGATGGAATCAGTCCGTCCCACAGTCACTGGGACTGAGGTAGTTCAGGGTGAGGACAGGCCGGATGGAATCAGTCCGTCCCACAGTCACTGGGACTGAGGTAGTTCAGGGTGAGGACAGGCCGGATGGAATCAGTTCGGTCACTGGGACTGAGGTAGTTCAGGGTGAGGACAGGCCGGATGGAATCAGTTCGGTCACTAGGACTGAGGTAGTTCAGGGTGAGGACAGGCCGGATGGAATCAGTTCGGTCACTAGGACTGAGGTAGTTCAGGGTGAGGACAGGCCGGATGGAATCAGTCCGTCCCACAGTCACTGGGACTGAGGTAGTTCAGGGTGAGGACAGGCCGGATGGAATCAGTTCGGTCACTGGGACTGAGGTAGTTCAGGGTGAGGACAGGCCGGATGGAATCAGTTCGGTCACTAGGACTGAGGTAGTTCAGGGTGAGGACAGGCCGGATGGAATCAGTTCGGTCACTAGGACTGAGGTAGTTCAGGGTGAGGACAGGCCGGATGGAATCAGTCCGTCCCACAGTCACTGGGACTGAGGTAGTTCAGGGTGAGGACAGGCCGGATGGAATCAGTTCGGTCACTGGGACTGAGGTAGTTCAGGGTGAGGACAGGCCGGATGGAATCAGTTCGGTCACTAGGACTGAGGTAGTTCAGGGTGAGGACAGGCCGGATGGAATCAGTCCGTCCCACAGTCACTGGGACTGAGGTAGTTCAGGGTGAGGACAGGCCGGATGGAATCAGTTCGGTCACTGGGACTGAGGTAGTTCAGGGTGAGGACAGGCCGGATGGAATCAGTTCGGTCACTGGGACTGAGGTAGTTCAGGGTGAGGACAGGCCGGATGGAATCAGTTCGGTCACTGGGACTGAGGTAGTTCAGGGTGAGGACAGGCCGGATGGAATCAGTTCGGTCACTAGGACTGAGGTAGTTCAGGGTGAGGACAGGCCGGATGGAATCAGTCCGTCCCACAGTCACGCGACCCTATCGACCGCAGGACGCCAGTAGGGCAAGGTCAGCCTCCAGATCTCCTCGGACGACGGCTATTTACGTCGAGCTCTGAGTCACTCGGAATGTCCTAGCGATCGATCGGCAGGAGCGGCTTCTCCCAGGTTCCAGGAACCCCAGTGGGATTCTATTGAATCGGTCCATACAATCCTACGGGAGGACCCCCCAATAGCAAGGACAAAGTATTCTTCATTCGTTCCAAATATAAATTTTTATAATATTTTCGTAAACCTGAACAACTCAAAGTTGTATAGCAAAATCATTTATACCCTGGACCTCTTCATGCTCTTCGAACAACTAGGCCCCGAACGAAAAGACCTATCCTGACCACGTTTACATGAACTTGTCATTTTTATTATTTTATTTTTTATTATTTTTCCACAAATTTATATATTTATTTTATATATTTTTATTTTTAATATTTTATATATATTTTGAAATGATAACCAAAATATTTATTGAAGACCTACGAGCAGAAATAGAATAAAGCCTCCATGTGATCCACTCATGTACAGGTTAATTGATTCAGAATTACGAAATGTGTCCATTTGTAACATATAGATGTGTGGCAAAAATATGCGATATAACATTTGATGGATAGAAGTGATCCATTTTGGCGATTCGCCAGGTTGCTGAAGTCCAGTACTCTTTGGGCTTATACATGAGCAAGTTCGAATCATGCAGGAATCAGAGCTACATCAGGAGAGAGAGAGAGAGTTATAGATCAAATAAACATTTGTTCCAAGAACTTCTCCCTTTTAGCAGAGTAGATTTCTATTCATGATAAAAATTGTGTAAAAAGTTTTAAAATTACAAAATATTTTCTCACAATAAGTTTATTTTTATTCCTTTAACTGTTTTTCTTGAAAATCTGATCATTGAATGACAACCTAAGAGCAGGATGTATTGCCTCAAAGACCCCTCCTAACCAAAGTCGGCTAATCAACCAGAAATCTCGCTGCGAGAGCTGTCAGATGGAACCTCCCTATTGGCTGCTAGATCTTAGAGATTTGCTGCGTCATTTCTGTGCCCATTTGAATCAATTTAAACAGTTCCTGTCCATAAGGTGATTGCCCATAGACTAAACTGGTTATGTACCATATTCCATAGTTTTTAAATAAAGTCTATGTACCAAAATCTACATTTTGTGCTGGTTCACTTACATTTGGACGCCAATGTAGTTTGGGGGCTACGCGATGTTAGTAATTCTATTTACGCATTTGTACTCCATTTTAAATATGTTTGTTGAAATACATTTTTTTAATTTTCTAAATGTATAATTTTCAATATATCTCTTCTATATATATATATATATTTGTCATTGACTTTCTTCTAGTTCTTTCTAAAGCTCTGTCTTCAACTATTTCTGCCGACTTGGTAATTTCCACTACTGGGATGGTCTTAGAATCGAAGCCCCGTACAGACAACCCTCACCTTAGGCTACCGCGGTGAACTCGAGTGTTTCAAAGCCAAGGTTTGTGCGTTATTCAAGGTGACAAACCTACTCCAGGCCAGCACAGAGCTCTGGGGAGCGATCAATCAGGTTTGGTGACGTCCGAAGTTAATATTTGATGGACGCACTCACCTCCTCCTCCGGGGATCTGGCGGGCTCGCAGAGGTCGTCCAGCTGGGACAGCAGCTGCTCCTGTCACACATGCACTCACATTGGATGCACACGCTGCTACAGACGTGGTGCACACACTGATAGCGCTAGACGTGGTGCACATACACTTGCTATATAATCTTTACATTACCTGCATCTGCTAGTACCATACGTGGTGCACACACACTGTCTACCTTAGCCCGCTCTACACTGCCTACATCTGCTAGTACCATACGTGGTGCACACACACTGTCTACCTTAGCCCGCTCTACACTGCCTACATCTGCTAGTACCATACGTGGTGCACACACACTGTCTACCTTAGCCCGCTCTACACTGCCTACATCTGCTAGTACCATACGTGGTGCACACACACTGTCTACCTTAGCCCGCTCTACACTGCCTACATCTGCTAGTACCATACGTGGTGCACACACACTGTCTACCTTAGCCAGCTCTACACTGCCTACATCTGCTAGTACCATACGTGGTGCACACACACTGTCTACCTTAGCCCGCTCTACACTGCCTACATCTGCTAGTACCATACGTGGTGCACACACACTGTCTACCTTAGCCCGCTCTACACTGCCTACATCTGCTAGTACCATACGTGGTGCACACACACTGTCTACCTTAGCCCGCTCTACACTGCCTACATCTGCTAGTACCATACGTGGTGCACACACACTGTCTACCTTAGCCCGCTCTACACTGCCTACATCTGCTAGTACCATACGTAGTGCACACACACTGTCTACCTTAGCCAGCTCTACACTGCCTACACATCTGCTAGTACCATACGTGGTGCACACACTTCCTCTCTAATATCTACACTGTAAACATCTGATAGTGCTAGACGTAGTGCACACAAACTGTCTACCTTAGCCCGCTCTACACTGCCTACATATGCTAATCATAGACATGGATTAACTACCTTGCCCACCAAGTATCAGTCAGTGCACCAACCATAAAAAATCTAGTCGAACTATATTAAACGCTTTACCGACTATGACATCTATTGTATATTGTAAATAGTTCGTTTTAACTCCGCCTTTGCCGGTCCCAAGCCCGGATGAAAAAGGAGGAGGGGGAGCAGTAATAAGCTCACTAAAAAACCTGGGCTGAGCTGGCCCGGCTGATAGTACCCTGTAAGGACTCCAAATCCAGAGATACAGGATGAGCAGCGTTTGTACTCCATGTTAGGAGCGGCTGCACATGGCGTCTGTTCCTCTTGTCAGAGGTGGCCATTTCTTTTGGAGATAAGTCGGCCTGCCACTGAGTAGTGCTCCCAGTCTTAATGACAAAGGCAGACGAATTCTACTTCACCAAATCATAATGGTTGTCAGGCTCTACAAGCTTGATACCTTAATATGATTGAGTGGAGATAAGAAATAAGGAGAGAGATAGTTCGTTTTCTATCTATATTAATAGTTTTCGCGGCCACATATCCAAAGTGGCAAAGGTGCCTGAAGTATGAACTTCTCTGAGTGGTATAGTTGTCGAGACGTCTGTGTTTGAATCCCAACAATGGAGGTGACATTACATTGAAGCTCCAGTCGGGTAATCAGACGGTTGTGTTACGTCTACGTGGAACGTGGGTATTGGTCAACGTTACGTAAGCGTTTTTTATCGGCTTCGATTTATCTGTTATTGATCTCCCATCGATCCTGAGGGCTGTCCCAGTGGAATCCTGAGGCATCCAGACAGACAGCCTCGACGTCGGAGATGAATGTGGTGATTTAAGCAAAAGATTAAATTTCTTAATAAAAAATGTGATTTTGTATTGGCATTGAATATATAAATGTTTTATATGGAATTACACATTCAATATATCTTCAGGTTGTTTTTTTTTTTCTTATATGAATTTGCCAAACTGGTGTTGTGCCTCAATCTTTATCGCCATTCTGTACTGGTGGATAAACCAAATGCGTTGTTTCAACGTATTTTTAAAAGAAGAGAAACTTGGTACATCAATACCATCCTCCCGCAGCTTTATTTATTGTATACTAGACGGGTGACCCGGGCTTCGCCCCGGGATTGACCCGTGTGCATATCTACCCGAGTGATATATATTTAGATAAGATTTTTTTTATAATTGTTTGTTATTAGCATTATCTATTTGTTTGCATCAGCATAATTTAAACTAATCTTTGATAGAGGGCGCTGTTCGTGAGCTAAGTAGAATAATTTGAATATATAGTTTTAATAACTGATTTATATATATTTTAAAATAGCCTATCGTCTTCCCCGTATTTTTTTTACCTATGTTAGGAAATTTTGGTTTGAATTAGTGAACTACTGCGAATTTGTATACCGGACATACAAACAGACAAACAAACAAACAAACATACAAACATTGATTTATATATATATATATAGATATTGTAGCATTTACTTTTTTATATGTAAAAACCTTCTCAAGAACAATATCCCCAAGGACCTGAGGACCCAACGACATCAATATAAATTTTAATTGTAAATGAACAAACCCTGTACATCCCCCACAGTATATTGTAACTATGATGATCTAGGTTGCTCTTTTTGAGCGGTGGCACCTAATAAAGTTATTTGGAACTTGGAACTTTATATATGTAAATACTCACTTCTTTCTTTTTTATCTTATGCAAAGCATAAAGTTTAAGTTCATTTAAAAAATCGAAGCATTAAAGCAAAAATGTTTCTTTTTTTATGAATAAAACAAACATCTACTGTCCTTACTGCGATGAAAAATATTGGAAAGGCTTTGCACATCAGTGGTGAACTCTCCAAGCTGTTTCGCCAATTTAATCTACCAGACCGCTTCTAAGAGCTCTGATACTGTATTGGATCATTCTACTTATATACGCTGCAATGAAAGGTGGAATCTTTAGGACAGCAGAATTACATGTAAATATTTTCATCTAACAATGGTCTTCCGCAAACAATAAGTACAAGGCTAGTTAGGCGTTATTAATTAAAAGGCGGAAACGTGCTATCTATATAAGAAATGGAAACATTGAAGAACGAATGTTTCTTTCTAAACAAGTTGATTGTCTAACTCAAATTCTTCCATTTCTCTTTCATCTCAATCAGGCTGAGCTCAAGTGTAAAGTATAGGAGGGGAGACTTTCACGCTGGGAAAATAGAGGTGATAAAACTATAACTGCTTCAATTCTCTGTATTTCTGATAAGAGAAAACTTTGTGCTTTGATAACTTTCCAATCTAACAGCTCAAGCTGGAATGGAAATATCTTTATTTACGGGACTGCTAACCAAAATAGATGATTTTTGAGCCCCAATGGCCGCATAAAGCGGAATATATAAAACCACTATGACCAGGCTGGGGAGGCTAGGGACAGGATCTCCGTCAGAGAAGAGGCAGGTTAGGACGGATTGGGTCCGAGGAGGTCAAGAGGCAGGAAGAAGGCGGGAGGACTAGAACTTTGAAGCTCTAGCTCTGGCAGTTGGGCAAGACATTGATCTTGCCTCCTGGTCGGCAGAGAAGCCCTTTGCTGAGAAGTTAGCGCACTTGGCCGTGCGCGGGTTGGCGAGAGACTGAACATCTCAAGCTTGAAGGAGCCTATCTTATATATCATCATTGACAGCGAGACATGGGTGATATCCAAAAATATATATATTCAATCAAATATATGAATATATTTGATACAATATAGAAATGTGACTTTACTTCAACTTCAGTGCGGAGTGTTTACCTTTAGAAAATTACTAGAAGAATAATTTCTTGATCCCATATCTCTCTTTTTTAGCCAATTTCAAGTCGTTGAGAAATCAAATAAAAATCCTCACTCGGGCTTGTTGTGGCAGAAGTTGCTATTGATCACGGAAACGTAGCTTCAAAACTAGAATGTAGCACGAAACTAGTTCTAGAATTTTAATTCCCAGCGTTTCAATATCTCTGAAACAAAGTTGGACATGTGCACCAGTCAATAGTTAAAAACAAAAATGAACCATAAGAAGCAAAGAGAAATTCCTGGAAGAAAAGTTCTGCTTTTGAAAGGTGAGCGTTGCTTCCGATGGGGCATCCATCTTTGTGGCAATAAAAATAAACACTTTCAAACGTTTTAGATGAATCTTCCTACCAGAGAGATCAAGCGCTAACAAAAGAAAATTCAATTAATTGGTAGATATCTGGCTGTATAGGGCAGGCCATCGAGATGGAGCCAATTGACATTTATTAGGATTTTCAATAGGCAAAAGCAGAATGGCTATTTACAGATCTTGTGTTTATGGAGTTACAAGACAACGCCTGTGTTCATTTAAACCCACTGCGCCACAAAGACGGCAACTATAGGGTCAAGTAAATCTCCGGAATGTTGGATTCAATCCCTGGACCAGCGCAAACACCATCGCGTGGCCGAGGGAGCTCCAGTTTCCAGAACCCAATGGAAATTTAGAAGCTGAATTAACTTTCTAATAAGACCGCGGTGTTGACGTCATTGTGGCGCTGACGTCATACCGGTCGATGGGACCCGCAGCAAGATTGCCATTGTGGGATTGTTGACCTTCCTTTGTCGCTCTAGTCAGTGGTGTTTGCCGGCTTCTTGCTAATGAAATCTCTATTGTATGGAGATTTCTATTTTTGATTGTTTTTTGCGGTTATTCTTAGAGTGTTTGTGTGACATTTCCATTGTATGTAGGTGTAGGTATCTCCATTGTTGTTTGTCGTCATTTCCATTGTATGGATGTGTAGGTATCTCCATTGTTTGTTTGTGTGTGTGTGTGTGACATTTAAGTTGTTTATATTTGAAGGTATCTCCATTGTTGATTGTACAATTTCCTTTCCATGCTTGTGGTCATCCACAGTGTGTATATGTGGTCACTCACATTGTGTGTTTGTGGTCACCCACATTGTGTGTTTGTAGTCACCCACATTGTGTGTTTGTGGTCACCCACATTGTGTGTTTGTGGTCACCCATATTGTGTGTTTGTGGTCAACCACGTTGTGTGTTTGTAGTCATCCACAGTGTGTGTTTGTGGTCACCCACATTGTGTGTTTGTGGTCATCCACATTGTGGGTTTGTGGTCACCTACATTGTGTGTTTGTGGTCACCCACATTGTATATTTGTAGTCACCCACATTCTGTGTTTGTGGTCACCCACATTGTGTGTTTGTAGTCACCCACATTGTGTGTTTGTAGTGACCAACATTGTGTGTTTGTGGTCATCCACATTGTGTGTTTGTAGTCACCCACATTGTAGATTTGTAGTCACCCACATTGTGTGTTTGTGGTCACCTACATTGTGTGTTTGTGGTCACCCACATTGTGTGTTTGTGGTCACCCACGTTGTGTGTTTGTGGTCATCCACAGTGTGTGTTTGTGGTCACCCACATTGTATATTTGTAGTCACCCACATTCTGTGTTTGTGGTCATCCACAGTGTGTGTTTGTGGTCACCCACATTGTGTGTTTGTAGTGACCAACATTGTGTGTTTGTGGTCATCCACATTGTGTGTTTGTAGTCACCCACATTGTAGATTTGTAGTCACCTACATTGTGTGTTTGTGGTCACCCACATTGTGTGTTTGTGGTCACCCACGTTGTGTGTTTGTAGTCATCCACAGTGTGTGTTTGTGGTCACCCACATTGTGTGTTTGTGGTCACCCACATTGTGTGTTTGTGGTCACCCACATTGTGTATTTGTGGTCACCCACATTGTGTGTTTGTGGTCAACCACATTGTGGGTTTGTGGTCACCCACATTGTGGGTTTGTGGTCACCCACATTGTGTGTTTGTGGTCACCCACATTGTGTGTTTGTGGTCACCCACATTGTGTGTTTGTGGTCATCCACAGTGTGTGTATGTGGTCACCCACAATGTGTGTTTGAGGTCATCCACATTGTGTGTTTGTGGTCATCCACATTGTGTGTTTGTAGTCACCCACATTGTAGATTTGTAGTCACCCACATTGTGTGTTTGTGGTCACCTACATTGTGTGTTTGTGGTCACCCACATTGTGTGTTTGTGGTCACCCACGTTGTGTGTTTGTATTCATCCACAGTGTGTGTTTGTGATCACCCACATTGTGTGTTTGTGGTCACCCACATTGTATGTTTTTAGTCACCCACATTGTGTGTTTGTGGTCACCCACATTGTGTGTTTGTAGTCACCCACATTGTGTATTTGTGGTCACCCACATTGTGTGTTTGTGGTCACCCACATTGTGTGTTTGTGGTCATCCACAGTGTGTGTATGTGGTCACCCACAATGTGTGTTTGAGGTCACCCACATTGTGTATTTGTGGTCACCCACATTGTGTGTTTGTGGTCACCCACATTGTGTGTTTGTGGTCAACCACATTGTGGGTTTGTGGTCACCCACATTGTATATTTGTAGTCACCCACATTCTGTATTTGTGGTCACCCACATTGTGTGTTTGTGGTCACCCACATTGTGTGTTTGTAGTGATCAACATTGTGTGTTTGTGGTCATCCACATTGTGTGTTTGTAGTCACCCACATTGTAGATTTGTAGTCACCCACATTGTGGGTTTGTGGTCACCCACATTGTGGGTTTGTGGTCACCTACATTGTGTGTTTGTAGTCACCCACATTGTGTGTTTGTAGTCACCCACATTGTGTATTTGTGGTCACCCACATTGTGTGTTTGTGGTCACCCACATTGTATGTTTTTAGTCACCCACATTGTGTGTTTGTGGTCACCCACATTGTGTGTTTGTAGTCACCCACATTGTATGTTTTTAGTCACCCACATTGTGTGTTTGTGGTCACCCACATTGTGTGTTTGTAGTCACCCACATTGTGTATTTGTGGTCACCCACATTGTGTGTTTGTGGTCACCCACATTGTGTGTTTGTGGTCATCCACAGTGTGTGTATGTGGTCACCCACAATGTGTGTTTGAGGTCACCCACATTGTGTATTTGTGGTCACCCACATTGTGTGTTTGTGGTCACCTACATTGTGTGTTTGTGGTCACCCACATTGTATATTTGTAGTCACCCACATTCTGTATTTGTGGTCACCCACATTGTGTGTTTGTGGTCACCCACATTGTGTGTTTGTGGTCATCCACAGTGTGTGTATGTGGTCACCCACAATGTGTGTTTGAGGTCATCCACATTGTGTGTTTGTGGTCACCCACATTGTGTGTTTGTAGTCACCCACATTGTATGTTTTTAGTCACCCACATTGTGTGTTTGTGGTCACCCACATTGTGTGTTTGTGGTCATCCACATTGTGTGTTTGTGGTCACCCACGTTGTGTGTTTGTAGTCATCCACAGTGTGTGTTTGTGGTCACCCACATTGTGTGTTTGTGGTCACCCACATTGTGTGTTTGTGGTCACCCACATTGTGTATTTGTGGTCACCCACATTGTGTGTTTGTGGTCAACCACATTGTGGGTTTGTGGTCACCCACATTGTGGGTTTGTGGTCACCCACATTGTGTGTTTGTGGTCACCCACATTGTGTGTTTGTGGTCACCCACATTGTGTGTTTGTGGTCATCCACAGTGTGTGTATGTGGTCACCCACAATGTGTGTTTGAGGTCATCCACATTGTGTGTTTGTGGTCATCCACATTGTGTGTTTGTAGTCACCCACATTGTAGATTTGTAGTCACCCACATTGTGTGTTTGTGGTCACCTACATTGTGTGTTTGTGGTCACCCACATTGTGTGTTTGTGGTCACCCACGTTGTGTGTTTGTATTCATCCACAGTGTGTGTTTGTGATCACCCACATTGTGTGTTTGTGGTCACCCACATTGTATGTTTTTAGTCACCCACATTGTGTGTTTGTGGTCACCCACATTGTGTGTTTGTAGTCACCCACATTGTGTATTTGTGGTCACCCACATTGTGTGTTTGTGGTCACCCACATTGTGTGTTTGTGGTCATCCACAGTGTGTGTATGTGGTCACCCACAATGTGTGTTTGAGGTCACCCACATTGTGTATTTGTGGTCACCCACATTGTGTGTTTGTGGTCACCCACATTGTGTGTTTGTGGTCAACCACATTGTGGGTTTGTGGTCACCCACATTGTATATTTGTAGTCACCCACATTCTGTATTTGTGGTCACCCACATTGTGTGTTTGTGGTCACCCACATTGTGTGTTTGTAGTGATCAACATTGTGTGTTTGTGGTCATCCACATTGTGTGTTTGTAGTCACCCACATTGTAGATTTGTAGTCACCCACATTGTGGGTTTGTGGTCACCCACATTGTATGTTTTTAGTCACCCACATTGTGTGTTTGTGGTCACCCACATTGTGTGTTTGTGGTCACCCACATTGTGTGTTTGTAGTCACCCACATTGTATGTTTTTAGTCACCCACATTGTGTGTTTGTGGTCACCCACATTGTGTGTTTGTAGTCACCCACATTGTGTATTTGTGGTCACCCACATTGTGTGTTTGTGGTCACCCACATTGTGTGTTTGTGGTCATCCACAGTGTGTGTATGTGGTCACCCACAATGTGTGTTTGAGGTCACCCACATTGTGTATTTGTGGTCACCCACATTGTGTGTTTGTGGTCACCTACATTGTGTGTTTGTGGTCACCCACATTGTATATTTGTAGTCACCCACATTCTGTATTTGTGGTCACCCACATTGTGTGTTTGTGGTCACCCACATTGTGTGTTTGTAGTGATCAACATTGTGTGTTTGTGGTCATCCACATTGTGTGTTTGTAGTCACCCACATTGTAGATTTGTAGTCACCCACATTGTGGGTTTGTGGTCACCCACATTGTGGGTTTGTGGTCACCTACATTGTGTGTTTGTAGTCACCCACATTGTGTGTTTGTAGTCACCCACATTGTGTATTTGTGGTCACCCACATTGTGTGTTTGTGGTCACCCACATTGTGTGTTTGTGGTCACCTACATTGTGTGTTTGTAGTCACCCACATTGTGTGTTTGTAGTCACCCACATTGTGTATTTGTGGTCACCCACATTGTGTGTTTGTGGTCACCCACATTGTGTGTTTGTGGTCACCCACATTGTGTGTTTGTGAACATTGAGGCCGTTAGAACATGGAATACTAAGCAATAACGCGCCATCTATATATATATAATGAAAGGATTTGAAAGCACGAATGTTTCTTTTATACACAATACAAACTTCTAATGGAAACTTGTGACGTTCCACACTGCGGTTGCTTTGCCATTCCACACCGTTAACAATATTCCTAAGAAGTGTTGTGTGAATGTTGCTATTTACTGACGCCATTTCTCTTAGAATTGTCAAAAGCCTGTCCAAACTTAGGACCGCTCTCGGCTCCTGATAGGATCCAGACGTCCCTTTGGAGAAGGCCTCGTCTGGTGTATATATTTTCTCTCTACTGTTTTAAACTCTGTAAACTCTCTCTTTGACTGTTGACTAGATGTCAATCAACTATTGTCAATTGTCAAAATTGACATTTCTCTGAGGGTGGACGTCACGTGATGACGTTGTACATAACTCGGAGACACAGTCCTTGGCAGTCCATGACAGTCCACGACAGTCCTCGGCAGTCCGCCGGGTAAAGGTCAAAGTTCGCCTGGAGGTCGGCCCACGTCACCGCTCTTCTTAAATCGAAGCTTTGTGTGTTTTAAACTAATTACCTATATATTCACATGTAGGAGATGATACTGATATGATATTATAATCGGCAGCTTGTTTTTATTTAAATTATTTTTTGTCAATTAATCTCATTGATATAAAATAATTCAAAACTCTCCCACTCAGCTGTTAGTCCAGAATTATACCAATATTCATCCCGGTGATGTCACTGTACAAGACTCAGTTGGACGGGAGTTCTGGGCAAACGGATAATTCCCTTTAGTTGAATCCAAATACAGTCGGAGCAAAAATTCGTTAAAGTTTGGAAAGGATAGAATAATGTCGCCCATTCTGATAAGCTCAAGGCGAGGAGCGAGCTGGGGTATGGGAGCGTATGTTCGGTGGTCTGACTGGCGAGGGATGATATTGTCACCGAACAGGACATTGTCATCAGACAGGATATTGTCACAGGCAGGACATTGTCACAGAACAGGTACTCACGATCTTAGCATTGATGAGGCGCAGCTCCCGCTCCGTCGTCTTCCTCTGGCGATCCTCGCGCCGCAGCTGCCGGAGCTTCTTGAGCAGCAGCGCCGGGTGGCGCAGCGCCGACACCACCACCACCATGGCTCTGTTGCCCGGCAACCTCTGACGCCACCTCTAGGCAACACCCTCCGTCCTTCCACGGTCGCGTGAACTTCGCGTCTCTTTCGCCGATATCTCTGTGATTCGAGACTTTTCTATGCTGAGTATTTTTTTATTAACAAATCATACGCGATATCTCCACAAGGGATGCTTACGTCAAGAAACAACACTAAATTCAGAGACTATTTTACATAAACAATTGAATAATTACATGGTTTGAGTAGAGTTTAAAGAAGAAATTAAATGAAAGGACATTAAAATCATACTTGAATTTACAACCAGCTAATTAAATAAACACAAACAAATATCAATTGAAAAAGCCCTGTAAGATTTATATATGAATAAAACAAAGCATCAAGGGCTGCGTTTCTTTATTAAAACAAATATATTCAAGCTTTCGGGCACATACGCCCTTCTACAGGAATTAATAAACAATAATCCAACTAGTTTGAAATAATATTTATATTTAAATTTAACGTGCATATCCACGATACACGTGCATTTCAATTTGCAAGGTATCCCATCAGACATGTGATATCTTATACTGTGAATGAATTATTTTTATCTTATTTTATTTAAGTCTATTGAATTATATGCTTCTGGTAAATCAATTCTGCGATTTATACTGTTATATTGTTTGGACACTATTGCTTCAATTATTAATCTTTGAAATTTATTATTAATATTGTTATAATGTACTTTAGGTTCATTTAAGTTAAATGTGTGTCCTGTTGAATTGGAGTGCTGTACTATTAACGATAATGGGTCATTTCTGTTTATGTTTCTTCTGTGTTCAATGATTCTATTATGCAATTTTCTTCCCGTTTCTCCTACATATTTGGCATTACAATTATTACATTATATAGAATAAATTACCTCTTTTCTGCTTGATATATATTCAGTTTGCCTGTTTTTTGTAATCGGGTTTCTTAAGATATCTGATAAGTTGGGAGAGTTGCTATAAAAGGTTTTTATTCCATATTTATCTAGTGTTCTAGAAATGTGGATGGATTTCGGGGAATATGGGATGTAACAATTCTGCCTATATATTTTAGTTTTTTGTGCTGACATGTTAGATGTGACCTGTGCCTGATAGAAATGTTTTAAAATAAATGTTTTGGGATAACCAGCTGATGTCAAATTATTGATAACGGTTTGCGTTTCTTGCGTTTTGTATTGATTTAAAGAACAATGAGTATAAATTCTTTTAGTTAATGTTTTCACTGTGTTAATTTTATGACTAATGGGGCAGAATGAATAAAATTTTATATAATTGGGGGTGAATGAAGGTTTGTAGTAAACTGTTGTTTGCAATCTATTGTCTATTTTAATTATTTTAATATCTAAAAATGGCAATGTGCAATTATCTTCTTTTTCTATAGTGAAACGTAAGCTATTGTTATAATTGTTGAGTGAGGCTAAGATGTTGGGAATTTGTTTTTCTGTACAAATGCAAAATATATCATCTATATATCGTCTGTATAATATGATGTCTGCTGGATATGATGATGTTATCCAATTGTCTATTTCTCTCATAACTATTTCGGCTAATGGAGTTGATAATGGGCTTCCCATAGGGGAACCCTTGATTTGTTTATATTGTTTTTGGTCAAAAGTGAATATGTTAACTTTAAGACATAATGTAATTAAATCTATTATTTTATCTATTGTTTTAGAGTCTATCATATTGTTATTTAAAAAGGTTTTAGTAGTTTCAATTATTAAGTTATGGGGGAGACTGGGATATAAGGCCTCTACGTCGAATGATACTAAAATATGATCTCTCTGATAATTGTAATTGGCTATTTCAGTAATGAATGTTGGAATATTTGCTATTGACATTGGAAATACGTTATTCTTAATTAATGATTGTAAAAATATTGTAACATACTTGGCTATTGGTGCTAGTGGTGAGCTGTGATAGGCTACTATTGGTCTTAATGGGATCCCTTGCTTGTGAACTTTAGGTTTTCCGTATATATAACTTTCAGAGTCTAAATTAGATATGAATAATTTAAATTCATCGTTTGATATCATATTGCTTTTGTACATCCTGTTCATTTCTTTCTTGAAATATGTATATTCTCGTTTCTTATCACTTTCATTAACTATTGTAAAAATGCTTCTGTCTTCTAATATGTTGTTCATTTTGCTTATATATTCTGTTTTGTCCATCACTACTGTCATCCCTCCTTTGTCTGCACCCGTGATGATTATGTCTTTTCTATTTTTGAGATCATTCAAGACTGTTTTATCTCTCTGGTTGTTTGGCGGCATTTTGTTTGGTTCTTTTAGTATGTTTATAACAGAATTTCTGATAGTATTCTTTTCATAGTTATTGAGCTTACATATAGCTGCTTCTATTCCGTTAGATTATTGTTTATTAATTCCTGTAGAAGGGCGTATGTGCCCGAAAGCTTGAATATATTTGTTTTAATAAAGAAACGCAGCCCTTGATGCTTTGTTTTATTCATATACAAACAAATATACCTAGTTTGGCAATTACGGAGTATGGAAACTAAGGAATTCTTAGCCTCTTGTGGAAATATATAACATCGGTGCTGTAGAACACAGAAGACCTGAAAGAGATTATTGAGAAAGTGTTAAAGAAGAATGTGAATTTTTCAGTTTAAAATTAAATGTCATCAAAATTACAACTCTATGATGATATAAATTGCTTTGAAATTTATTAAACAATAAAAAATCGATGGATTTATTGATGGAGGTTAATGACAAGGATCCCCGCGTGTCCACAGAATTAAATATGGAGCCATTGTAACAGGAAACCTTCAATAAAATTCGACAAAATGAATCATATTAAAAAAGAACATTATCCCAAAAGTGCAAATGAACATGTACGAAACAAATGAGTCGCAAATTGATTCCATATTCCAATAAAGTTCATTCTGGAAATGTGATTAGAAGTCAAATATTTCAAACTCCAGCAGCAAGATGAAATTATAGCAATGAACAGAATCCAGTCGTAATAATCCGTCCTGAGCGTTCAGTTGTTCCCTCGGGTCCATCTCTGCACAGGGATTGTCGAATTGAAGCTCGAGAATGGCACTCGTTGGTCATCCTGTTTCAGCACTGCCTGCCAACAAGAGTTCCACAATATGATGGAAGGACAAGGGCAGTCAAAGGCAGCTGTCTCCAAGCCACTTCTCTGCCATCAGTGGGTCCCTAGTGCTCCGCGCGAAATATATTTGCTTTAATGAATTTAATTCAAATAATACAATATAATATAATGCGGCTTGTGATTGTAAAAAACGGAAAAATATGTCCAGGGTAGCCTAGTGGACATGGCATCTGCCCGGTAAGCGGAACACTGTGGGTTCGTTTCCCATCCCTGGACACTTTTATTTTTCCGTTTATCATTACTCTTCACAATTCATCCCTTCTTACCTCATCCCTAAAGGTTAGAAATAGTCGTTATTTCTCCTTGAAATAAATTTTTATTTTTCGTTCAAAAGAAACACATACGGGATAATTTTAAAATGTCGTTTTAATTCAAATAAGTTTAGGCTCAGTTCCCGAAATATCACTATTGTGTCCGGTATTTTTGGATGTCTAGTTCAGATGCTCAAAGTTTGAAGAGTCGGCATTCAGCGACCAGCCATGCTAACGTATATATGTGCTTCTCATTCCTAGCCTTCTCAAGCCGTCCTGGAGCCATCCACGTGATACTACCTCGCCTTCCTTTAAACGTGTTACTTCCTTATAGAGTGACTCAGCCGGATTTCTAATTTTATTGAGAAACTCTCGGCCTAGCTTCCATCCTCGCACCAGAGCTCACATCTAAGTGGAATCTCGCGTCAGCCTCGATCTACACTCATGGACAAAACTTTTTTTGATGTCGCCGATCGTCTTTTTTTTAAGGAGAGAGGAGCAATTTTGTTCACACTTGGTTATCTCGTGTGTCTTCAAGAAAGGTCACTGTGTATCAACTATCTTTCAGAGTTATTGTCTGAATCCCGATATACATGCTTCTTTAAGTCCATGGGTGTACATTCTGAGGTGAGGACAATTGGCATAATTTTATTGACATCTTGTCACTACAGGTTGTCCCCACTGTTTAAGAATTGATTAAGAGTAATTTACGATGATGATATTCAACATATATGCTGTCAATATGGCGCCACCGCTGTAGATCGCCAGCGACATTTCACGGTCTACGAAGAAAACGTAGATCGCGTGCTGGTGGTGGTCTGAAAACTCCTGATTGTCTGAAGAACTCTTCGCCATTGGTGAAAACTCCTCGGCTGAACCTGATTGTTCTCTCTCTCTGCTTCTCTCTCTTACTGTGTATTTCAACTCTGTGCGTCTAACTGTGCTGCTAACTATCCGGGTAGTGTGAGCACTTTAACGGATGTCAAGAAAATTGCTTAAATTCTAATCTATAAATGAAATCTTGATTCTTGGATGAATTATCTGAAGTTTTTCTGTGTGTATGTGTTAGTCTGCTCGTAGATTGGCCTGGATGTTGAACCAAAGTAAACAAAACTTATGTTTTTTACTTTGGGGCTTAAAAGACAGATATTTTGACAAAAGTCTTTTTTTTTTTTTTTGCGATCTATTTTATATTCACGGTCACACACTGTATGCAGTATATATCTTTTCACCTCTAAATAGAAGCAATTCCGTGTCAATTTAAAATTTGATTTTGTTTCCTAATGCAAATTGATAAAATGTAATACACATCCTCCGTTGGCAAATTCAAAAATGTAAGATTCTATGGCAATTTGATAAGTAGAGGCTTAGAAATAAATTGAAACTGGCCAAATGCCAACAAATACATATTTGAACTACACTCATGAACAAAACTTAAAGAATTTGTATCTTTTATAATGTATATCGGGATTGAAACAATAACTCTGAAAGATATTTGATACACAGTGATCTTTATTGAAGACACGAGATAACCAAGTGTGAACAAAATTGCCTCTTTCTCCTTCAAAAAGCAGACGACGGGCGACATCAAACTATGAAACTTTCTTAAGGTTTGTCCATGAGTTTGTGTATTGATAAATAAAACAAATTTATACTGTCCTTACTGCGATAATAAAAATAATGGCTTGTTATATTTCTTATGAATGATGAGAGCTAATGCACCATATAAATCCAAATTTGGATCACAGACTTGAGTTTGGGCCGTGTGTGGTGGTTGTGAGGCCCATCACTGGAGTTATCGGTGGAGATACTGTAGAGAGAGTTATCACACGGCTGTCACTTCCTGGTCTTGTACTGCTGAGAATTGCTGCTCGGGAATATAAAGGGCACATTTATTGAAGAAGAGACGGGCTATTTAGAAGACATGTTTATCATTTCTGTGCCTTCCCCAAGTATTTTCTGGGGATTTTCTGGAATGTTGTCCTGACGTATGTCCTACATTGAGGGAACTTGCTCATATTGCGCTATCAAAGACAAAAAGTATAAAATAAATAAATAAAACTTTGAATAGATATCGCCTATCTTTTGTGTTATATCGAAACAAAATTCTGCACCAATCAACAATGGAGCAATGCCGGGATATAACCTTGGGCGACACTATGCTGAGCTGAGAGCTTGTCGTTCCTAGGCTCAGTCTGGCAGTAATCGGCGAGATGGCGCCTCGTTCCCAGTCGCTCTGCTCTTTAAGATAACCTCCAACCCAAAAATTCTGGAATTTCAAAGCTGATTGAGAACTGGTCATGTATCGATTGTTGGGATTCTTGGACCTATTTGAGACCTGTTGGAATTCTTGGACCTATTTGAGACCTGTTGGGATTCTTGGACCTATTTGAGACCTGTTGGAATTCTTGGACCTATTTGAAACCTGTTAGGATTCTTGGACCTATTTGAGACCTGTTGGGATTCTTGGACCTATTTGAGACCTGTTGGAATTCTTGGACCTATTTGAGACCTGTTGGGATTCTTGGACCTATTTGAGACCTGTTGGAATTCTTGGACCTATTTGAAACCTGTTAGGATTCTTGGACCTATTTGAGACCTGTTGGAATTCTTGGACCTATTTGAGACCTGTTGGAATTCTTGGACCTATTTGAGACCTGTTGGGATTCTTGAACCTATTTGAGACCTGTTGGGATTCTTGGACCTATTTGAGACCTGTTGGGATTCTTGGACCTATTTGAGACCTGTTGGGATTCTTGAACCTATTTGAGACCTGTTGGAATTCTTGGACCTATTTGAGACCTGTTGGAATTCTTGGACCTATTTGAGACCTGTTGGAATTCTTGAACCTATTTGAGACCTGTTGGAATTCTTGGCCCTATTTGAGACCTGTTGGAATTCTTGGACCTATTTGAGACCTGTTGGAATTCTTGGCCCTATTTGAGACCTGTTGGAATTCTTGGCCCTATTTGAGACCTGTTGGGATTCTTGGACCTATTTGAGACCTGTTGGAATTCTTGGCCCTATTTGAGACCTGTTGGAATTCTTGGCCCTATTTGAGACCTGTTGGAATTCTTGGCCCTATTTGAGACCTGTTGGGATTCTTGGCCCTATTTGAGACCTGTTGGAATTCTTGGCCCTATTTGAGACCTGTTGGGATTCATGGACCTATTTAAGACCTGTTGGAATTCTTGGCCCTATTTGAGACCTGTTGGGATTCATGGACCTATTTAAGACCTGTTGGAATTCTTGGCCCTATTTGAGACCTGTTGGAATTCTTGGCCCTATTTGAGACCTGTTGGAATTCTTGGCCCTATTTGAGACCTGTTGGAATTCTTGGCCCTATTTGAGACCTGTTGGAATTCTTGGCCCTATTTGAGACCTATTGGGATTCATGGACCTATTTAAGACCTGTTGGAATTCTTGGCCCTATTTGAGACCTGTTGGAATTCTTGGACCTATTTGAGACCTGTTGGAATTCTTGGACCTATTTGAGACCTGTTGAGATTCTCGCCAAACCTCCCTTACAATCTCCACAAAAGTGAAGTCCGACAACCTCCACAAATGAGTGGTACATCGTCAGGTTCCTTAGAAAATATTTTTCTTTGAGGAAACGATCGAAAACTGGTCATCCAAGCAAAGGCCTCCCAAGGTAGGTCTCAAACTGGCATGGTGACATGTAGCAGGAAAGGGAAAAAGTAGAAAATCTCTCAGTACATATCGAATATTGTGGGTTAAATCTCAACCATAGCTTACAGGAACATTGTGCCCATAGCCACATTTGATTTGTTAGTTATAGATATGAAAATTCGAAACTATTTTAGACGCGTAAGATTCTTTTGAAATTAAACAATTTCTACTGCCCTTACTGCAATGGAAAAATTAATTTAATTAAAAAAAAAAAAAAAGATTTAACGTGGGTCTCCACTGTGCATGCTTATCGAATTTGCTATTTGATTTCTTCATTTGGAGGTTATGGGAGAGTTCGGGGGAAAGTATATATCTCTGGAATGTGTTCTGTTAATTCTATTGTGCTCTCTGGATATGATGGGGACTTCGTGCCTTAAAGCTACAGATTCATCTTCCTCCCACACACTTTCAATATAGCAGTTGATCAGGAAACTTGTGGACATTTTCTCTTGTTGAATTTTCTGTCAGAAATTAAATTCTTAAAATTGGTGTATTTTGAGAAGAAACCAAATTGAAAATTCAAACACAGAATTTATGTAATCTTGATTTTTTTTATAAATTACAACGTCTAAATTTCACGTTTTTCAGCCACTCATGAACATACTATCTTTAACATTGCCCTCATGGACAAAACATAAGGAAGTTGTACCTTTTAGCATGTATATCGGAATTCAAACAATAACTCTGATACACTCATGGACAAAACTTAAGGAAGATGTACATTTTAGCATGTATATCAGGATTGAGAAAATAACTCTGAAAGATATTACAGTGAACCAAGTCCAAGAACCAAGTGTGAACAAAGTCTGTCTCCTCAAAAAAAAAAAAAAAACAGATGACCGACGACATCAGACTTCCATTTGCATAAGTTCTGTCCATTATTATATTTGGTGCTGTGTGTAATGAGTGTTTATTTCAATACAATTATAAAATACAGTAGAACCTCCAAGAGGATGCTTTGAGATAAAATACAATTTTCCATTGTCAAAATGAACATTTTTGCCAATTAGCGCTGCTCTCCAGTAAGAAGACACCTCTCTCTAAATATTTTCAGGGGTTTCTCGACTAACCCCCCTTCCCCCGGGGACCAATTTATCCTACTGGGAGGGTTTAAAATCACCTGGATTTGATGATCAAGAGACAGTTCTCACTGAAGTCAACTCCAAGCTGGTTGTTCCCAGGGTGATCCTCGGACCATCTCTTTCCTCCCTGATCTACTCCTCATGGATGTTTGCTCCTGGATCCTGTGTGTTTGTCCTTACCATTTGTTACATAACTGCCACGCCTGCTCTCAAATCACCACATGTATATATACATATTGAAAGAGGAAAAATAAAAATCAGGTAAAAAGTTTCTTTTAATTTTGAATTTGCAAGCTTTCAAGCAAATATACTGTTCTACAATGGGCTAATACTCTATGTACAATCATCTATTGTACAATCATCTATTGTACATAGAGTATCAGCCCGTTAAAGAACAGTATATTTGCTTGAAAGCTTGCAAATTCAAAATTAAAAGAAACTTTTTACCTGATTTTACTAGGGTGATGCATAGTGACATCGTTATGATACACATTTAAAGGGAGAGGTGCCTCTTTTGACACACACACATATATATATAGAAGCAATGGGCGCTTCTCCCGTCAAAATAAACGTCAGAATCTGACGGCATCTATTGACCGTCGCCGCAGCTAGCGGCATCAGGTCGGTGACAAAGCCACAAACACCAACTTTGGCAAACTGATAAGCGTCAACCTAGAGACCATGGTTTCGGGCTAATGGCCCTCGTCAGTCTAGGGCGGACTTTATTCCATGAGATCCACACGGGATCTAATGGAATCCCATAGACTGACGAGGGCCATTTGCCCGAAACCATGGTCTCTAGGTGGACGCTTATCAGTTTGCCAAAGTTGGTGTTTGTGGCTTTGTCACCGACCCGATGCCGCTAGCTGCGGCGACGGTCAATAGATGCCGTCAGATTCTGACGTTTATTTTGACGGGAGAAGCGCCCATTGCTTCTATGGATTAATTTCCTCCCGGCAAAATTTCCATATATATATATATTGATAAAAAGGAGCATAGATGGCGCAAGCCATCAGCAACTTTTAGTTGCACGATCAAGAAATGCCCTTTTTCTCAATTTATCTACCTGATCCAAGTACAAATTCATTTTTGTACTATTTTTCATATTTATATACAGTTAAACCTGTCTATAGCGCCCCCTCTAAATAGCGCCTTCCTCTCTATAGCACCCAATTTTAAACATTAAAATGTAAACATTTTACATTAAAAGTGACCTGTCTATAGCACCCTATTTTGGTGAGTCCCAAGAGGGGGCGCTATAGAAAGGTTTAACTGTATGTATAATTGATAGCTTATTGTTCCATCCCTGTTGTTCTTCAATTCCAGTGTGGGTATGTAAACACAACACCATGTAGATAGAGTAGTTAACTTTTATTAAAATTTGGAATATAATCAAATGTGCGGATCCATAAAAAGTGTGAGGAGATAATGATAATAAAAAAACTTAACAAGGCAGGCAAATATAGCACAGGTGGGGGAACTCATCACTTCTTCTTCAGCTGGCCGCTACAGTCCGCTATGAGGAAACTGCACACATCACACAAGGGGTTGTTTCTTATCCCCTTGTGTACAGATTACACTCATTCCATGATCTCATGGAATGGGGTGTAGGGGTGCAGCTTTCGTTGATCATGGCACACTTTGGTGAAAGTCTGACTTGGGGTTAGTTCAAGGTGTGTTATACAACTATATAATATGGACTAAATAGGACCTTTGGGAGAGGTCGCTGCTTATCATCAAACA
>CP092863.1:3159994-3218750 GCA_030710605.1 Cordylochernes scorpioides | reverse complement strand
GCTCATGGACTCATGGAATTTGAGTAATCTTTACACAAGGGGATAAGAAACAACAATGGAGAAGAAATCGCAGGATATCATTGTTGGAAGAGACCAAAGGTAGACGCAACAGGTTTCTTTATTTGTATTGTTCCAAATGTCAAAAGTTTTTATCCCACAGCTTGAGGAGCATGAACTCATGGAATTTGTGCAATCTTTACCAAATGGGATAAGAAACAACAACAACAACAGAAGGACACAGGATATCATTATTGGAAGAGACCAAAGGTAGACGCAACAAGTTTCTTCAATAAAGAAATCTACCTTTGGTCAACAAACAATAATCTGGAGCTGTTGTTGTTGTTTCTTATCTCCTTGTGTAAAAATTACACCAATTCCATGAGTTCATGCTCCTCGAGCTGTTGTTGTTGTTTCTTATCTCCTTGTGTAAAAATTACACCAATTCCATGAGTTCATGCTCCTCGAGCTGTTGTTGTTGTTTCTTATCTCCTTGTGTAAAAATTACACCAATTCCATGAGTTCATGCTCCTCGAGCTGTTGTTGTTGTTTCTTATCCCCTTGTGTAAAAATTACACCAATTCCATGAGTCCATGCTGCTCGAGCTGTTGTTGTTGTTTCGTATCTCCTTGTGTAAAAATTACACCAATTCCATGAGTTCATGCTCCTCGAGCTGTTGTTTCTTATCCCCTTGTGTAAAAATTACACCAATTCCATGAGTCCATGCTCCTCAAGCTGTTTTATGATAAGCAGCAGCCTCTCCCAAAAGTCCATCTGGAGGTGTTGACCTTGGTGAAGATATGTAAAAGACAGGCCGTGTACACACCAGGTACATTATAGAGATCTCAGGTGAGTTCACTATAAATCCACAAGTTCTCAGCACAGAACACTTCCTCACACACAGAAGCCTTATATACAGTCTTATACATGGGTTTACCATGGCGGCGTCTACAAATGAAATGGATTCATTTTTAAACACACAGACACAGAAAAATGAAAAGGCACCATTTGGATTATAGATTATAAACACAAGGTAATAAGACCAAATCCAAAAAAATAAATAGTGTGTGATGTTTCGATAACATTCTGAAGATGGTAAAAACATTGTTACCGAAACATCACAAACTATTTATTTATTTGGATTTGGTGTTATTACCTTGTGTTTAAAGAGAAATGAAAACACTGTATTTATTCCAATATACAGTCAAACCTCACTATAACATCACCTCACACCAAGATTTTATTTTTTATAAATTTAATTGCCATCTATTGATAAGATTTGTAATAATTCTTTTTGGTAATGTGTTTCACATATATCCTGAAATATTGTTAGTACTATGGTGTTGGTATACCTAGGGCAGGTTGCAAGGTACTATGTACTAAGTGTCAACCTGCAACCCCAAACCACAACATTGACTGTATTGGCTCATCCATTGATGAGCTCTACTCATCCATAGCAGACACCATCAACAAGCTTTACAAGCTTGATATCCTGATATGATTGAGTGGAGATAAAAAAGAAGAAGATACCTAGGGGTAAAACAATTGGGACTTATAAACACAAGGTAATAAAACCAAATCCAAATAAATAAATAGTGTGTGACGTTTCTGTAACAATGTTTTTACCATCTTCAGAATGTTATCGAAACATCACACATTATTTATTTGGTCTTATTACCTTGTGTTTATAATCTATAATCCAATTTATAGCTTACCAATAGGCACCTATGATGTAATGACCAAGTAGCTGTTATAATGAAGTTGTAGCCCCCAGGAATACAACAGTAAACAAGACACCCACCTGTACCAGAGGTAGGGCACGGGAATGGTGCCAAGGTGCCAGAGGGCGTGGGCATCCAGCACAAAGTACCAGGGGGGGAAGTCCCCCAGCTCCAGGGCCAGCAGACCATTGACCAGCAAGATGGCCGCCAGGGCGTGGTGGAAACGGGGAGGCTGGTGGTAACCTAGCCAGGCCAACCAGCCCAGCGTGTTCAGCACCCCTGGCCACCACAGTAATTCACAGTTATATCTCAAGCCATTGAAGATACAAAATAACAACAAAATATTCCCATCCCTGGACACTTTATTTTTCTGTTTATCATCACTCTTCACAATTCATCCTTTCATACTTCATCCCTAAGGTTAGAAATAATCGTTATTTCTCCTTAAAATAAATTTCGATTTTTCATTCAAATGAAACATTTGCGGTATAGTTGTCAAAAAGCCGCATTATATTGTATTATAAAATCTACCTCATTCGCCCAAAATGTCACCTGCAGCTCCAGAACACATTTTGACTTGCATTTGATGCAATAAACAGGACCTTTGGCAGAGGCAGCTTCTTATCATAAAAGAGCTCAAGGAGTATGAACTCATGGAATTTGTGTAATCTTTACACAATAGGATAAGAGACAACAACAACAATTCAGAAGCTCAATGACAGAGTCGGCCATATTGCCAACTAACTGACCATAAGCCGAAGAGTTAAGTACTCAGCGCCAGGCCAGGAGACTATGTGGCTGAGAAAGCCAATGACAGCTAGGTCCCTACCTAGCCATGATGACAACTTGGCAATCTGATCTATTCCTCACTCAAATCACTTTCAAAATCTTCAGAGAGAATTCTTCCCCAGAAAACAAGACTTTTTATTTGTAAATATTAATTCTTCTTTGTTGTTGTTGTTTCTTATCCCCTTGTGTAAAGATTACACGAATTCCATGAGTTCATGCTTTTTCTTCTTTGCTAATTCTTCTTTAAATTATATAATAAGGCAAAATAGCCTAGCTGCGGAAGGTTTAGACTTTAGAACCTGATGTCCCTGGTTCAAACACACTTTTCGCTATCTTTTTATTTTATTTTCTCTAATTATTTTTGTGATCTCTTCCTCATTTTGTAAATATTGACTGAGTTGTCAATAAATTTTTAATTGCCAGAAAACAAGACTGCTCCTAGAGAGGCAGACCTCCATTGGGGGGACAGTGGACAAGTGATCTAAACTGTTGATGTTTAACCTCTATGACCCAGGATCCTGCATTGAGCACTTTTATTCTTTTTTTTTTAATTCTCCAATGGCCTCCCAATTCTTGCATAAGTCCAACCCCACCAGCAAGTGCAAATAACCAAATGAGGCTCTGGCACTTTTAAGTGCAATGTCAAACTGCTTTTCACATATGTAGACAGTAATGCACTTACTGTAAAAGCAGTCGCTAAATACCCACCATGATTATCATGGCCTGTACCACATTTACTAGGGATAATAGCAACAAGGAACAACTTCCAATAATGAGAATCACATACAAGAACATGGAAATTTATTATGACTTCAACATGTGGTAGACAGTAAAAGTGTGAGACACCACCTTCCTGGACAACCCCATCTGTGAATACAGGACAATTTGATAAGAGAAGAGTTTCTTCCATACCACAGCAATACAACCTTTCAGGTGTAACAGCACCTTTGCCGGTCCCAAGCCCGGATGAAAAAGGAGGAGGGGGAGCAGTAACAAGCTCGCTAAAAAACCTGGGCTCAGCTGGCCCGGCTAATAGTACCCTGTAAGGGCTCCTGGTCCAGGGATACAGGATGAGCAGTGTTTGTACTCCATGTTAGGAGAGGCTGCACATGGCGTCTGTTCTTCATATCAGAGGCGGCCATTTCTTTTGGTGCTAAGTCGGCCTGCCACTGAGTAGTGCTCCCAGTCTTAATGACAAAGGCAGACGCATTCTACTTCACCCAGTGTGGGGATAAGAAAGAAGAAGAATGGAGCAGCCCAGGACACTCACCCAGCACCAGGTTGACCCTCATGTTGTAGCCGTAGTCAAAGTGGACAAAGGAGAGGAAGTGGATGTGATGGAGGAAGAACCCCAGGAAGGGGAGGCCCAAGGCCAGCTTCTCCCGCTGACCCACTACTTGGAAGGCCCTGGAGAACACATGAGGCTCACCAGCTGTCTACACGCTAGTCTTTCATGTTTTCACTCTTTCATGCTACGACGGTCGGTAGAAGGATGGTCTGAACCATTGGTCTTCGACCGCTATGACCCGGGTTTGATTCCCGCATTGTACACTTTTTCTTATTAAAAAAAAAAAAATGCTCCAATGACCCCTGATTCTTACAAAAGTCCAACCCCACCAGTGAGTGCAAGTAACCAAACGGGACTCTGGCACATTTGTAAGTTAAAAATTTGAACTGCTTTTCACATGTGTAAACATGTGGTGCACTTACAGTAAAAGCAGTCGCCTACTTCTACCCACCATGATTATCATGGCCTGTACCACGTGTACTAGGAATAAGCAAAAAAAAAACCTCTTTCATGCTTGTTGCGAAGAAAAATAATTAAATAGGTTCAGCAATTACTTTAAATATTTATTTAATTAGTTATAGGGAAGATTTTAAATATAAAATAAAGGTTACTATACATGAGCATTCATGTAATCTTTACACAAGGGGATAAGAAACAACAACAACATACATGAGCCAAATTGACCCAGCTGTTAGAGAATGTCACTGCTGTACACAATGTCACAGAGTCAATTCTTGACAACATTCAGAACATCAAGGCAAACACATCAATGTTAGCTTTTTCAAGTACAGTCCAACTTCTGTAATTCAACACTTCAACAGTTAAGAAGTTTCTGCCCATCTAAAATCATTGTTAAGTTATTCAGATAACTTTGAAATATTTATCATGGCAACATTCACAGGTGTAAAGTATGTTTTCTATGACATTTTATTGTCAAATTATGGCACATATATTCAAAATCTCATTATGTTTATTCATATTGAAGTTAATTGGGAATTTAAAATACACTCATGGAAGTGGTACTTGAGGAAGTGGTAAGATTTTGATGTAACTAGTCATCTATTTTATTGAAGGAGACAAAAGCAATTTTGTTGACACGTGTTATCTTGTGTCTTCAATAAGATCACTGTGTATCAAATATCTTTCAGATACAAGTTATTCTTTTGTGTGATGATGGTAAGAACGCTGTTGCTGGAACACGTCACACACTATTAATTTATTTGGAATAGGTCTTATTATCTTGTATCTTTAATCCAAATTGTGTGCCTCATCATATCTTTCAGAGTTATTGTCTGAATCCCAATATACATGCTAAAAGATACAACTTCCTTAAGTTTTGTCTCCATGAGTGTAGTTGAATAATAATAAGTGTTACAAGAAAATAAGACCTAATCCAAATAATGTATTAGTGTGTGACGTTTCGGCAACAGCATTGTCTAACAGAAACGTCACACACTAATAAATTATTTGGATTAGGTCTTATTTTCTTGTATTATAATCTATAATCCAAATTGTCCTTTATCAATAATAAGTGTTGAATTAAAGAAGATAATTTTCAAGGGAATTGGATTTAAAGTTTGTGTTGTGAAATATAATCTGAGGAATTAGTGGGGTGAGACTATTCGACAGAGAGACAAGCACAGCAAGTGACAAGTTCCAAATACAGCACAAACTTACCGGACAACCAAACAGTAAACATTATAGAGGACAATGGCAAAAGCACCAAAATAGTCCAGTTTCTGTAACAAACAAGTTCACTGTTGGAACATACATCAGACCATTGGTTAGGTACAATTTGGATTAAGAACTACAAGGTAATAACACCAAATCCAAATAAATAAATAGTATGTGACGTTTTGGTAATAACACTGTTGCTGAACACTATTTATTTGGATATGGTCCTATTACCTTGTACACCAGACCATCCTTATGACAAATTTGATTCACAGCTTATATATCACACACACACCACTGTAGCTTGGCACCTGCAGCACCAGAACACATTCTGGCTTGCACTAGATGCACCAAACAGAACCTTTGGGAGAGGCCGCTGCTTATCATAAAATAGCTCAAGAAGCATGAACTCATGGAATTGTGTAATCTTTGCACAAGGCGATAAGAAACAACAACACACACCACAGCTTATACATTGTTAGGGAACAATTTTAACAAACAATTTGTATCAGATTTCAAGTCTATAACTGGACAAGACACCTTCCTGCTACAGTAACTGTGGCAGCAACAACTTTCTACAGCGGAGTGGAAGCTACCGGTATTTCCCTGCGGTAGGATATGAGAATGTTATTGGACTCATGGACAAAACTTGAGGAAGAGTGGAAAGTCTTAGTTGTTGCGGTCCTCTATTTTTTTAAGGAGACAGGGAAAATTTTGTTCATACTTGGTTATCTCGTGTGTCCTCAATAAAGGTCACTGTAATATCTTTCAGAGTTATTGTCTGAATCCTGATATACATGCTAAAAGGTACAACTTTTAGGTACAAGTTTTGTCTCCATGAGTTTATGTTGTGTCTGTAATTCTGGGGTGTTACTTCATTTCTAGTTATCCCCAGTAAAAGCCAAGTAATGAGGCTCTTGTTTATCATTTGTTATAAGGGGGTTGGCAGAGGAGTTGTAAAAACCATCAATTTTTGACAGTCACAACCCAGGAACAAATCTAGCATTGGACACTTTTTCCTAAAGTAAAAAAAAAAAGTGCCCACGGTTGTCATGTACATTGCAGCACAAAGTGGTGGTGACATATGCCCTTATATACAAAGATAATTTTTTCACCCACACAAAGCTTTAGATAATAAAATGTCATATATTGGATTGACAATTTGGGTTCTGGAAAAAGTTCAATCCCCATCAGTGAGTGCAAGTAATAAAACAGAGCTCTGGTACACTCATAAGTACAAAAGTCAACCTGCTCTCAACATGTATAAACATGTGGTGCACTAGCAGTAAAGCAGCTGCTAACTACCCACCATGATTATCATGACCACGTGTATTATCATGACCGAGATGGAATTCATGTGCCACATGATACATTGCAGCAGAAAGTGGCGGTGATGTATGCCCTTATATACAAAGATAATTTTCTCACCAACATAAAGCTTTAGGTAACAAAAAGGCATATATTGTATTGACAATTTGGGTTATATTACACAACTGGTAACAGTACCAACTATTTGAAACATACTGGGATATTTCCCTCATTCATTATTTCATTATTTTGATCTTATATTCACACCTAACTCTCTGCCCCACAAGTGATGAGACTGTTATCCCTAGTACACGTGGTACAGGCCATGATAATCATGGTGGGTAGTTAGCGACTGCTTTTACTGTAAGCGCACCACATGTCTACACATGTGAAAAGCAGTTTGACTTTGCACTTACAAATATGCCAGAGCCCCGTTTGGTTACTTGCACTCGCTGGTGGGGTTGGACTTTTGCAAGACTGTATATATAAAGAGCTAGGTGTGGGGACCTACCTACCTCAGTGAGGGGGGTGTCCCGGGTGTGGAAGATGGTGGAACAGCTCCAGGCATTGAGGGACAGCTGCCACAACACTGGGAATAATTCTGTCTCAATTGCTATAGGCTAGGTAGGAAAGTGGCACCACTCACCTACATTATATATAAAATGAAAGGATTTAAAAGCACGGATGTTTCTTTTATACATAATACAAACTTTTCTCTCTTCTCTTTTCCACCTAGAAAAATTTGCTAATAAACATAAATTAGAATTTAACCCTCAAAAATCTGAAACCTGTCTTTTTACTACTGATAAGAAACTATACAAAATAAGGCCAAAAATTATTCTGAAAGAACAACAATTACAATATAATAAACATCCTAAATATCTTGGCTACACCCTGGATCCAGAAATTAACTCCAGTAAACATATTGAAGAAGTTATTAGAAAAGGAAGAGACCGACTAAAAATCCTGAAATATATTTCAGGAAGAGAGTGGGGAGCCGATGCAGCCACACTAAAATTAACTTACACATCTCTAATTAGACCTATCCTGGAATATGGATATCAAATCTATGGTACAGCATCTGAAACAAATCTAAAATCACTGGAAAGGATACAACTAAGTGCAGCTAGAATTATTACAGGTCTTCGAAATACCTGCCCTAACGATATTGTACTTTACGAGGCGGACATTATGCCCTTAAAGGATAGAAGAAGCTACAATCTGCCAAAATATATAAACAAAATCAAGAGTTATGGAAACAAACACAGAACTTCCAATTACATACTTAATTGGGAATCCAATCTAAGACTCAAAAAAGAAGGCCCTCTCCACCTGGCCAAAAGAAATGGATTTTTAAAATATAAAGTAGAAAAAAATTATTTAGCAGAAAAAATTTCTCCATGCGAACCACTACAAAATGTTATTTTTAATGCCTCTTTAAATGAACCCACCAACAAACAATGCCAAAATCCAGAATACTTAAAACAATTATCATTAGAAATAATTAATAACATTCCTAAAAATGCAATAACTATTTATACCGATGGTAGCAGAGACGAGCTAGGACACACTGGCAGTGGCTGTCTCATCAAAACCACAAATAGCATTGAGAAAATGAACAGAAGAAACCCAGATTTTTGCTCAGTCTTCAGATCAGAACTTATAGCCATCTATGAAGCCTTAAAATCCATCAGAAATACTAATTATCAAGATATCTGGATTCTTACTGATAGTAGAAGTGCCATACAACACTTGAGTCACACAGGGGAACTCAGAGACAAAGTAAGCAGGAACATAATTGGCTATCTCCAAAAACTCTCAAAAACCTCAAAAATTCACCTTCAATGGATACCCTCGCATGTTGGAATTGAAGGCAATGAAGCTGCTGATGTGCTAGCGAAAAAAGGCACAAAAGAACCCTTGCCACAGAAAAATAAACTTACTTTTAAAGAAATAGAAACAGTAGTCAAAACAAAAATAAACAAGAACTGGAGGATCCCACCTATGCACAGTTGGTACAGTGGAGTGAACCCAGGAGGAGCTCTGAACATCAGAAATAGACAGCATCAAACAACACTAACAAGATTTAGAACAGGCCATCTCAAGCCATTGAAGATAGAAAATAATAACAAAATCTACCCCACTTGCCCAAAATGTAGCTTGGCACCTGCAGCTCCAGATCACATTTTGGCTTGCATTAGATGCACTAAACAGGACCTTTGGGAGAGGCCGCTGCTCATCATAAAACAGCTCGAGGAGCATGAACTCATGGAATTCGTGTAATCTTTACACAAGGGGATAAGAAACAACAACAACAACAACAACAAACTTCTACTGCCCTTTTTCATATTTTTTCATCGCAGTAAGGGCAGTAGAAGTTTGTATTATGTATGTATAAAAGAAACATCCGTGCTTTTAAATCCTTTCATTTATATGTATAGATGGCGCGTTATTGCTACATTATAGAGGATTAAACTAGACATTTGAACAAGTAAGTTTAACATAACAATTGGATCAATGATTCCAACCTGGAATGTTATCCAGCAACTAGTTTGGCCTGTGAATGGAATGTGTCATTTAAACATCACACATTAGTGATAGTTTGATCAATGATTCCAACCTGAAATGTTATCCAGCAACTAGTTAGGCCTGTGAATGGAATGTGTCATTTAAACATCACACATTAGTGATAGTTTGATCAATGATTCCAACCTGAAATGTTATCCAGCAACTAGTTAGGCCTGTGAATGGAATGTGTCATTTAAACATCACACATTAGTGATAGTTTGATCAATGATTCCAACCTGAAATGTTATCCAGCAACTAGTTAGGCCTGTGAATGGAATGTGTCATTTAAACATCACACATTAGTGAAAGTTTGATCAATGATTCCAACCTGGAATGTTATCCAGCAACTAGTTTGGCCTGTGAATGGAATGTGTCATTTAAACATCACACATTAGTGATAGTTTGATCAATGATTCCAACCTGGAATGTTATCCAGCAACTAGTTAGGCCTGTGAATGGAATGTGTCATTTAAACATCACACATTAGTGAAAGTTTGATCAATGATTCCAACCTGGAATGTTATCCAGCAACTAGTTTGGCCTGTGAATGGAATGTGTCATTTAAACATCACACATTAGTGATAGTTTGACTTCTATATATGTATTTTTACCATATTATTTTCAACATAAATTATATTTTTATTAATACTTTATACTTTATTGTTTATTTCATAGATGAACTCTGTGATGCCGAGAAGTCCAGATGATGTAGATATAAATATTGGTTTTTTTTGCTTAGTCGAGTTAGTTAGACTTTTTTTGTTATCAAATATGTAAATTTACTATATTTTTGTTTATATAAGTTTTTTCTCTCAAGATTGAGGTATTCTACCTATTAAGATTCCTCAAGTTTGTTATTAACATTAATTTTGTAAAACTTTGACGATTGGTTACTAAATAAACCCGTCAAGAGTGGAGTGTTTTGATCTTCTTTAATCAAAAGGCCTCGACTGCTCAATCTCATCTCACCACCAGCACCATTTTTTTTTTTTTTAATAGAAATTAAATATAATATAAATACAGTTAAACCTGTCTATAGCGTCCCCTCTTGGGACCCACCAAAATAGGGGGCTATAGAGATGGGGTGCTATAGACAGGTCACTTTTAATGTAAATTGCATCGTACTACGTATTTAAAATCGGGTGCTATAGAGAGGGAGGCGCTATTTAGAGAGGGCGCTATAGACAGGTTTAACTGTACACATATATGAGAAAACAATAGAAAAATAAAGAGGTCAGGTGTTGATATTAAAAATAAAGAAGACATATCCTGACCAAAAGCACATGTGCTTTTTAGATGGCAGAGTGCCATCTAGTGGAGAAAAAATAAACTAAACGTTTATTTAACTTGTATATATCTTATATATAAAAAAAAAAGATATTTTCTGCTTGTATTTAGATTATGTTGAGGTTTACGCCATGGAGTTATTTGCTGGTTCTTTTTAGTACTAAATGGTATTGGTGATGCAGTCGTGGCCATAATCTTGAAAGTAAAACAATAAAAATAGTTTTGATAAGAGATTGTTTTAATTGAGCTTTAGGATAAACATAATTTGGTAAAAGTAATGCCTGGCTTAAGGCGAGTAAACAAAGAAAACAAAATATTATTTACATAATGTACAAGTTTTGCGCCGACCAACGGGGAAGAACAACGAGTTTTTATATGCAAAGTGTGACCTCTGGCGGTCGATTTAACAGAATATTTTTATCTATTAAATATATTTTTAAATAAAACAATATCTTAATATAACATTTTAAATAATATCTTAATATAACATATATATATGTATATGGTTTATCTAGAGGGTGTCAATTAATGAATAAGTGGATCTTTTTTCTCATATAGCCCGGCATAATTTATAATATCCTATGATATGGCACAATTTGGATTATAGATTAGAACTACAAGGTAATAAGACCAAATCCAAATAGATAAATAGTGTGTGATGTTTCAGTAACAGCTTTGTTTTGTCTGATGATGGTAACAATGCTGTTGTGTCGCACATTATTTGTTTGGTCTTATTAGCTTGTAAGTAAATGCTATGTGAAGCTTCTCACAGTTTAATGGTAAGAGCATTTTTACAGAATCTTTAGTCTTGTGTAGTAATAAACACTTACATCACAGGAAAACAACACCAAATTGATAACTAACTCAAATATGAGGTTTCAGAGTTATTGTTAAAACATCACTTAGAAATTATAGATAAAAATTTTTATCCATAAATTATTTTTATATATACACATTTATTTATTTATTTATTAAAATTTTACACAAATAAATTTACTGGCAATGCGTTTCTTTTTAAATCTCTACAGACCTTACTGCAATGATATGATTTAATGAATGACTCATTCATTAAATCATATCATTGCAGTAAGGTCTGTAGAGATTTAAAAAGAAACGCATTGCCAGTAAATTTATTTGTGTAAAATTTTAACGATAGAGGGCAATAAAATTTAATTTACTTATTTATTTATTGTTACAAAAGCACGAAGTCCAAAGGACTATTGTGCTGTGCTAGTATTATTTACATATATATGATTAAATATTTACACGATGGATTAGTATTGTTTTGTAAATTATTGTACAAATAGTTCTAAACTTAACAAAGTTCTCATAAGATAGAGTATATACACAAAGAGAATTTGGTAATGTTTCAAAGTATCTACATACAATTTGATTAGTCAGAGGGCAAGATAAAAGAAGATGCTCTGGTGATTCAACATCTAAGCGGCATTCACACGTTGGATCATTGATAGTGTTCGTGGCTTGAATGTTCAGTAAAAGATACTAAGAAGCACTTTGCCACTTGTCTTGAATTGTTTTATTGTCTTTGGTTTTAGAGTTATGAGTAGCTACCACATGAATTTAGATTACATGAATTTTACTTAGATTTTGATACTAGTGGTAGAGAGAGAGAGAAAAAACAAAAAAGCTATTAATTAATTAATCAAACTGTAATTTTACATACATGTTGATTGCTTTAAAATTTACATATTAAAGATTTATATTGTACAATTGAATTTAGAAGATTTTGACTTAATTTTCATATATAAAATTGAATTTAAGGAAATTATTAACTATAGGATCCAACATACTCCCCCGGCTGGGAAGAGATGACCAGAAAAAATAAAATAAATAAATAAAAATAAAAAAGAGTTCCAATAGTATAGATGCTGGACTAATTGATTCCGACTATGTAGCTAAGATTACAATTCTCATTGTTTGAAAGGTAATGGAATCAGCTTCCATCTTTGAGTATCCGATTGAGGTGAATCTTGGATGAGATTTTCAGATTCGTTGGCCAGTTCTCTTTCGGGAACTGCTGGATTATCAGACTCTGCGGCTGCTAAGTCGGATTCAATAGGATCTTCCCAAGGTTTTGATTCAGCCTTTATGCATGAGCCTTGTTCGGTCGATTCCTCTAAATGTTCTTTGGAGAGTTGTCGACTTTCTGCCGCCTTCTCAAAATCTTCCAGATTGACTGCCTTTTCTAAAGCTTCGGGTCTTAAGACTTCTTTCTTCAAGATTTCTGGCCATTCTATATATGCCGATGAACTGTAATTTTCATCGTCGTCTTCAGATTCCTTGACGTCTTCTAAGCATAGAGAATCGATGGGTTTCCAGTGGGATAATTTAGCCTTTTCACCGCTCTGTAGATAATCCTTTGTTGATGTATCCACAATTTCAACAGGTACAACTTTCTCTTTGCTTGACGATTCATTAGCTTCTGTAGAAACATTGATTATGCCACTGGTAGCCTCTTTAGGTCGATTAAGATCAGCTTCAACTACATTGAGGTGAGCTGAGTCATCATGGCACAGTTCTTTCTTATCCAGAGCTTCTGCACTGACCACTGGTTCTTTCGAATATTTGCCTTCCGAATTATCAATAACAGAAACCTCGGAGATTTCAATCTTTGAAGTCCCGATATCTCTGCCAGACTCTTCGTCTTCAATGACAAAAGTGGTTTCTAAAATTGAAGAATCTTCTTGATTCTCATCAATAGCCTCAGGAATGTCGGCATTCTCAGTTAAGAGAATTTTGATAAGTGATTCCTGGCGTGGGGGTTTCGGTTGTAAGAGAGGGAAGTTTTGATTTTCATTTAAATAGGAATACTTGAGTCTACCTCCAACTCTTAGAAGTCCTTGAGTGTCTAAAAAGGGATTTAGAGAAGTTAGCTTGTTGGACAGAGGTAGTTGTTTGTTTGACTTCAGTAATTTTATTTCTGTGCAGAATTCAACTTGCTGGATTGATTTGACTAAGACTTGAATTGCCTTTGTTAATTCTCTTGTTGTCAAAGGTCCTTTCTGACGAATTGGATCAAAGAGGAGGCAATTGTAGTAGAATCTCCAACACCAAGCTGTGATTCGGATCAATTTGGTCATTGTGGAATACCTTACAATGAATTCTAGATTTAACATAGTTTCTGAATTTTGAATTAAGGTTGTTTGATCCAACACTTGACCCTCACCGACTTCTTCTTGAATGATATTGAGATTTACTTGGGTTGGTGAAGAAGGAATATATCGAACATTATTTTCTTGAAGCCAAATAGGACCCCGCCACCAAATTCTATGATTGACCAAGTCTTGAGGCATGATTCCTCTTGATGCGCAATCAGCTGGATTATCTTGACTGGATACATGGAACCAATCAGTGATTTGAGTCAAATTTTGAATTGACGACACTCTGTTCGAAACAAAGGCCTTCCATCTGCTGGCATCTGATCTTATCCAATCTATGCAGATTTGTGAATCAGTCCACAAAAAGGTTTTGTCAGGTTGAAAAGGAAATGATTCAAGAATGACTTGATTCAGTTGAGCCAAAAGCAATGCTGCACTTAGTTCAAGTCTTGGAATTGTAATGGTCTTTAATGGTGCAACCTTAGTTTTTGAGGTTATCAGATTGATTTTGATCTTTTGAATTTTGAATCTAGTTTTCAAGTAAAAAACTGCTGAATAAGCATTAAGGGATGCATCACAAAATCCATGTAGTTGTAATTCTTCTATTTCAGAAGATGAACTGTTCAGGTATCTTGGTATTTTGATTTCCTTTAGGCACGATAGTTGAGTTTGGAATTTATTCCAATTTGACTTTATATCTGATTCAATTGGTTCATCCCATGAAGTTTTCTCAGCAGGAAGTTGACGTTTTCGCCTATAATAGGGTGGTGGCTTTATCTTAGGAATAATCGAAGTTTCTTTCTTAGATGAGAGTGGTTCACCTGACTGAGAAGCGAGAGGTTGTTCTGGAGTGGATGGTTGACTTGATTCAGAAGGAAGTAATTGGTTTTGTTTAGAAGTAATTTGTGGAGTTAACTTGGAGATACGTGACTTTTTAGATTTACTTGGAATTTCTTCAGATTTACTTGGATTATCTTCGGATCTACTTAGATTTTCTTCAGATTTACTTGAATTATCTTCAGATTCTTCTATAGAGGAGCATGAAAAATTGGAGTTCTGAGACATATGGGGCTCTGTATAATCCCCAGAACATCGGCAACTCTCTGAACCTCTGGTGGGAGATGTAGGGGACTTGGGCCCACTTTGGGTCTTGAAATCTTCAACAGAAGCCGATGAGAGAGTGTAACTCTGCTCTGGGCTCATCGGGTAGGATGGCAGATTATAAACTCGGTTCTGGCTCTCTATAGAGTCTTCTTCTATAGGAATTGGAATCTGCTTGGAGCACCCAGGGCTTGATGGCATTTCGACCAAAGGGGACATGGCCTCTTTCAGGCTGTGAACTGATACTTGTAAGGGGGTTGGAGAGTTGTGTTTGGAGCTCTGTAGGCTCAAAGTTAGAGACGGTGACCCTTGAACAGAGTCTGGTAGACTTGGAGAGGTCTGAATGGACCCCGACAGACTTGGAAAGTTCTGAGTGAACTCCTTTAGACTTGGAGAGTTCTGAATGGACTCTTGTAGACTTGGAGAGTTCTGAGTGAACTCCTTTAGACTTGGAGAGTTCTGAATGGACTCTTGTAGACTTGGAGATGGGGCATTCTTTATACCCAACTGGGCCTTAGAAATTGGGACATCTTCAAGTTCCCAGAATTTTCTTATGCTGGAATCAAGTTCAGTGGTACAGTGATTGATTACCGAAGTATTCGACTTAATAGTTGAATGGATTCTCCCAGAAACAAGCCAACCTAACTTGGTATTAAGTGCTATAGGATGGTGCTTTAAATCTGTTTTATGACCTAGAATTATTTCTACAAAGGTATCTGCACCCAAAATTAGGTCTATGGGCTTGGTGACATAGAATTCTGGGTCTGCCAAGAGCAAATTTTCTAAATGAGGAAAGTCTGCTGACTGAATTTGGAAGTTTGGAAGGTCTGCAGTTACCCTCCCAACCACAAATGCTCTGGCAGAAAATAATTGATCATTATGATGTGGGGTGAACTCTATTTCAACCTGCATTGTTGTCCTGTTGACAACAATGGCACCTACACCTTTTAGTGTATAAGAATTTTTCCTTTTTTCAAGTCCCAACTTGTGGCAACATTGTTCTGAAATTAGGCTTATTTGGGACCCATTGTCCACTAATGCTCTACATAGCACAAATGAGCCATCCTTCGCCTTGACTTTAATAAGGGCTGTTGACAGTAGAATATTTGTTTCCGTTTCCAAAGGCATCACATTACAGATGGTATTTGTTGAAATCAACATCTCTTGAGAGGTTGTTGGTTGTGAAATGGATGGTTCAGAGTTGTATTGATGCAGAAGAGTATGATGGTTCTGCTTGCAGTTTTTACATCTTGATGTGATGAGACATTTGGATATCTCATGATTTGCTCTAAGGCAATTTTGACAAAGTTTATGTTTTTTAACTAATTCCCATTTTTTAGGCAAGGGAAGATTTATGAATCTCTGGCAGTCATTTAGTTTATGAATTTGATGACATAAAATACAATTTTGACCTTTGTTGACATAAAGGCCATGAGCCATCATATTTTTGCTAGAAGTTTTTTGTTCCTGGAACAAAGGAATTCTCATACCTTGCAGGCTTCTAGCATGTTTTTCTAAAAAATTCACAAAGTTTTCAAATGTTGGATATTCTTCATTTTGAAGGGTTAATTCCCATTCTTTCCTGAGGGCTTCACCAATTCTTTTTTCAAAAAAATTGATCAGGATTAGATCTGTTAATGTGTTTTTCTCAAGTCCTAGCACTGAGAGATTTCTAATGCCTTCATTGCAAACATCAAGGATTTCATAGAGAGAACCAGCCGAAATAGATTTTAATGGCCTTATGGAGAATATTTTGTTGATTTGTGAAAAAGCCAATTCTCTTCTGTTATTAAATCTATTGCATAAGGTATCCCATGCTTGCTGGTAGTTTTTGTCAGAAATGGGAAAACCCCGAATCAACTTTTCCGCAGGACCCTTAACAGATGCATTTAGATATTGAAATTTTTGTATTTCCGTTAGTGTTTGATTTGAATTAATGGTGGAGTTAAATATTTCTCTAAAACTAAGCCAATTGGCTGAATCACCATTGAAAATGGGTAAATTTATCTTAGGTAAATTAACATTGGATTCGGGCAGTTGTTTATCACTATGAATATTTTCTTTGGTTTCAATCAAAGATAAAGCTTCCTCAATAGACACCAACATATTAAAAATATCCTCTTTGGCTTTTGAATAATCGTCATATTGTTTATCATCTAACTCTGATTCTAATAATGTGTTGATAACTTGATTTAGGCTAATTTCACTTTCATTAACTTTTTGTTGGAATAGCTTTAATCTATGTATGTTTTTGGATTCTACAATAGCTTTATTCTTTGATTCCAGATCCTTTATTTCCTGAATAATAAAGTTGAATTTGTGCCGAATTTTAACTTCAGATTTGGGCATGACTTTATTTTAAGAATTTTAAGTTTTCAAATGGCTTACCTTAATTTTTTAAAGTATCCGGCTCGAGGGACCATAATGTTCGTGGCTTGAATGTTCAGTAAAAGATACTAAGAAGCACTTTGCCACTTGTCTTGAATTGTTTTATTGTCTTTGGTTTTAGAGTTATGAGTAGCTACCACATGAATTTAGATTACATGAATTTTACTTAGATTTTGATACTAGTGGTAGAGAGAGAGAGAAAAAACAAAAAAGCTATTAATTAATTAATCAAACTGTAATTTTACATACATGTTGATTGCTTTAAAATTTACATATTAAAGATTTATATTGTACAATTGAATTTAGAAGATTTTGACTTAATTTTCATATATAAAATTGAATTTAAGGAAATTATTAACTATAGGATCCAACAGATAGCATTCAGTTTGAACAGGAAACTTAAGAAGGGTCCTTTGCCAGTTAAGAATAAAGTAGTGAATTTATCAGAAGAAATGAAATTTGGGACAGCAATTGGAAAGAATTTCTTGAACAGTTCATTAGATTGGGAAAGATAAAACTTAAATTTTAGATCCAGATATAGTTTGTTTAATTCTTTTTGAAGGGGTTTTTTGAGTGTTCGATCTGTGAGAGAATTTGTCATATTATACTTTGTTTGTAATAATTCAAGATAATCGGACAGTAAAGGGGTTTTTGCTAGTATATGTGTGATGTAAGAAGATGAAGTCCTATAAGCATGAATGCATCTAATAAGAATTTGATATTGTATAGAATTCAACTTGGATCTTTTTGCTGCAGTGATAAAAGGAAACCAAATATTTGATGCATAGCTTATTGTAGAGCGTATCATAGCTTTATATAAGATCAATCTACGCCGAGTATCAATGCCCCAAGTACGTGCACATAATGAGAATAATATATTCTTAAGTTTCGTAGCTTTCATAATTATATTGTCAACATGTGTTCCAAAATTAATCTTATTCCTCTTTGTCTATGATTTTTAAAAATAACTCCCAAAATTTTAACAGTTTCTGATGGTTGAATTATTTTTCCATCAAAATTAATGGGCAATTTTTCATAGTTATGTAGATAGAGTATACCTGTTTTGTTTGGACTTAGTGAAAGTTTTACCTTTTCACACCAGGCTTTGATTTTTATTAAACATTTGGTAATATTATACTGAAGATCATAGATGTTTGAGCTCCATACCACAAATGTCACATCGTCCGCGAAAGCAATTACTCTAGCAAAACTTTCGTTAAAAGATAAGTTGAAATCATTAAGTAATATATTCCAAAGAATAGGAGAAATAATACCACCCTGGGGACATCCCTTATTTATCTTTTTTATACACTTTACATTAGTATATTTAAACTCTACACTCCGGTCTTCAAAGTAAGAATTAATTATTTTTATAAGTACCGCTGGAAAATTTGCCTTGTCCAATTGTTGGAGAATTGCCGGATGCCATGCGTTGTCGAAAGCTCCGCTGATGTCCACTGTTACTATTGCCGTATTTTCTGTTTCTCTTTTCAGAAGACTTAATTTAGTTATTTCTTGTAAAGCAGAGATTGTTGATTTTTCTTGTGTAAATGTATATAATCTTTCTCCATTTTTTATTTCCCACTTTCATAGGTTTCTCCGTTTTGTAACCCCAAGGAGAATCCTCTGTAAGACCTGTGTGTCTTAATAAAGGCTTTTGTGTGTGTGTGTGTGTGTGTGATTTTTCTTGTGTAAATCCACGTTGAGCAGGATGCACAACATTATTACTATTAATATGATTTAAAAGTTCAATATGAATTAGACTTTCAAAAATTTTACCTATATTAGAAGACAAGCTTATAGGGCGGTAGGCTTTCGGATCTTTATAATTTTCTTTATTAGGTTTTTTATAATCATTACTGCTGACTTTCTCCAGGCCTCCGGATAATAATTAAGTCCAATACAAGCATTGAACAATTTTGTTAACACAGGAGATATATGATGAACTGCCGTTTTAATCATCTGATTGCTTATATGATCTATTCCTGGAGCCTTGCCATTTTAAAGTTTTTTAATTATTGAACAGATTTGAGTATTATCAAAATAAATGATTTTATCATTAGAAAAAGTATAACTCTTGTCTCTGATTAATTTATGATAGTTTGTGTCAGAAGATTGACAGTCATTCGGATATAGAGAAGATAAAAGATTTTTCATTTCTGATTCGAGCACATCTTGAGATACATCTAGAATTGGTAAATCAAAAGACCTAGGAGAAATTTTTTGTTTAAAAGTTTTGTAAGTATTACCAAAAGGAGATGTATTTTCAACTTCCTCCAGGAATACCCTCCAGCTTACATTTCTTGTTTTTTCAATAATATTCATATACTTATTTTGTATTTCTTTATACATTTTTTCATCAACTAGCTGTCTATTAGACCGTTTACCCCGATAATATAGATTTCGAACATATTTAAAATGATTTTTAAAAAGTTCCAGTTCATCCGTCCACCAATTAAATGGATTATTATTTTAATATTTTGGTTTTAATCGTAGAGATGCATATGCAGCTTCAATTAATATGTCAGTTATGAGAGAAACTACACAGTTTATATCGTTAATATTTACTATTTTACCTAATTTCATCATTGCCTCATTTATCCTAGACACGTTGATTGCCTGCTCATATTTTTGCCAATTGGCTCTTTTTTCTTGAAAATACCATGTAGAATTATTTTCATGTAATAAACTTTCTGTTTCCAGACCAATGTCGAATGAGATTGCCTGATGGTCTGTGATTTGCGAAAGATTTAACGTTTTCCATCCATTAACAAGTACATGAGCATGACTATTAGTAATAGTAAGATCTATTATACTTAATCCTCGACATGTTTTGTTTCGATTGTTATGTATGAGCATATTGTGAAAATCAATTATAGGTTGAAGTCTTCTACCGTTTTGATTAATAATATTATCAAACCACATCTGACTTCGAGCGTTAAAATCTCCAGCTAAAATCAATGGATTTGTGTTAAAATTTTTAATTAATTTATCAAGGAATTGAACATGACAGGTATCCATTTTATTAGGGTGTATATAAATATTTGAAAGAATAATTTGCCGTTTAGTAGTTTGTACTGATATAGTGGTTGCAAATGAATTTGAAAACTCTTTAATTAATTTACATGATAAGAAAGGGTTTGGTAACGATTGTTGCGGTATATATTGGAACTCCCGGTATATTTGCATAATATATTTTTGAACGCATATTAAAGATTACTTCATTATTTATACTATATGGTTCTTGAACTATAATCATATCATATTTTTCTTTAGAAATAAATTCCCTTATTTCATTATTAACCAAATTGCTTTTCCGCGTGTTTTGTTGTAGAATTTTTAATTTGAACATTGACCAAAAAAACAAAAACAAGAATAAGTCTATTCTAATCCAAAGTAACAATATCATGATCTAAATCTGCATAACATGTTCTTTGTATCTCATATTTCATTTGTTGAAGGAACACAGGACATAATTTGTCATTAGAACGATGATTATTGCTATTCCTATATTTAGGATGTGTAGAGCAATTTATGCACTTGGGCAAGGATTGAGAGTTAACATGTTGGTCATTGTCTCCGCAATTTTTACATTTTAAGATGTTACATGAATTTTTACTATGACCATAACTAAAACAGTTTTGACATTGACGTACAAGCACCTTATCCTTCATATATGTAACCTGTATGTCTGTACATGAATCACTCATTTGTATTTGATCTTGTTACCTTGATAAGGGACAATTTGGATTATAGATTAGAACTACAAGGTAAAATGACCAAATAAATAAATAGTGTGTGTCGTTTCAGTAACAACGCTGTTACTGAAACATCACACACTATTTATTTATTTAGATTTGGTCTTATTTTACCTTGTAATTTTCATCTATAATATAAATAGAACCTTATCCTTTTTTGATGAGGTTCAATTTAGATTATAAATTAAAAACGCAAGGTAACAAGACCAAATCCAAATTAGCAAAATGTAAATGACGTTTAGGTAACAGTATTGTTACCATTATATCAATTAAGGAGGATCAGAAGATGAGTTTCTTTTATTGATTGAATGCTACGAGCTTTCGGGCAAAAGCCCTTCGACAGGCAAAAATATAACTATACAAAGAAAGATAAATAACGATTTATATATATGTTAATCTTAACTGAAAACAGATTTTGAATAAAGTAAATATTAAATCTGCTGTCTGAGACCACGAGACGGCGCATGGTTTGGGCTATTGAAATAAACATGTGGGAGGTTTAAATGTAGTTTGTGTAGGCTGCGGGGATGTCTATTTTTCTATTTATGCTGTGTAGCTTGGATGAAACTATGGATTCTAGAACCAATCTCTGGTGTAGGTTGGAGATATTTTTGTAGTGAATGGTTGGGTTAGCAGTGTCAAAGGAATGGCCAGAAGATGCAATGTGTTGGAAAATAAGGGAACGGGTATCTCGGTTGGTGATGTTGCGTGTGTGTTCGGTCATTCTGATGGCGATGGTTCTACCAGTCTCCCCCACATAGGTGGCAGGACACTGTTGGCACGAGACCGAGTAGACTGCTCCAGAAGATGTTAGAGGATCAGTGGAGGAGTCGGTTTTTGTGATGGGATGCCTAAGGAGTGAGTGGAGGTTAGGTGTGTTAGTAAAAAAGGTACGGATGCCAAAGGGTTTGAGGAAACGGGAGAGGTTAACTGAGAGGGGAGAGAATGGGATCACACATGTGGATTTGTATGTTGCAGGAGGGTTGAGAGGAATAGGTGAATAGGTGTGTTTTTCTATGAAGGATAGAGGGAAACCTGAAATTGTAAGATGGGAGATGATGCGGTTCTTTTCAATAGTTTTGAAGATGGGGAGTGAGCAGTGGGTTAATAGGCGGCGGGTGAGGGCTTTAACTATATTGATTTTGTGGGAGGTTGGACAGTGCGACCTATAATGGGTGTATCTGGGGGGGTGGTTTTTCTTGTAGTAGACTGTGGTATGGTAGGTGTTTGGGGTGCGTATGACTAGGACGTCCAGGAAAGGAATAACAAGCTCATGTTCTCTCTCAAGAGTGAATGTGATGTTGGGATTGTAAGTGTGGAGGTCGGTGAAAATGGTATTCTCGCGATTGGTACAGCGAGAATACCATTTTCACCGACCTCCACACTTACAATCCCAACATCACATTCACTCTTGAGAGAGAACATGAGCTTGTTATTCCTTTCCTGGACGTCCTAGTCATACGCACCCCAAACACCTACCATACCACAGTCTACTACAAGAAAAACCACCCCCCCAGATACACCCATTATAGGTCGCACTGTCCAACCTCCCACAAAATCAATATAGTTAAAGCCCTCACCCGCCGCCTATTAACCCACTGCTCACTCCCCATCTTCAAAACTATTGAAAAGAACCGCATCATCTCCCATCTTACAATTTCAGGTTTCCCTCTATCCTTCATAGAAAAACACACCTATTCACCTATTCCTCTCAACCCTCCTGCAACATACAAATCCACATGTGTGATCCCATTCTCTCCCCTCTCAGTTAACCTCTCCCGTTTCCTCAAACCCTTTGGCATCCGTACCTTTTTTACTAACACACCTAACCTCCACTCACTCCTTAGGCATCCCATCACAAAAACCGACTCCTCCACTGATCCTCTAACATCTTCTGGAGCAGTCTACTCGGTCTCGTGCCAACAGTGTCCTGCCACCTATGTGGGGGAGACTGGTAGAACCATCGCCATCAGAATGACCGAACACACACGCAACATCACCAACCGAGATACCCGTTCCCTTATTTTCCAACACATTGCATCTTCTGGCCATTCCTTTGACACTGCTAACCCAACCATTCACTACAAAAATATCTCCAACCTACACCAGAGATTGGTTCTAGAATCCATAGTTTCATCCAAGCTACACAGCATAAATAGAAAAATAGACATCCCCGCAGCCTACACAAACTACATTTAAACCTCCCACATGTTTATTTCAATAGCCCAAACCATGCGCCGTCTCGTGGTCTCAGACAGCAGATTTAATATTTACTTTATTCAAAATCTGTTTTCAGTTAAGATTAACATATATATAAATCGTTATTTATCTTTCTTTGTATAGTTATATTTTTGCCTGTCGAAGGGCTTTTGCCCGAAAGCTCGTAGCATTCAATCAATAAAAGAAACTCATCTTCTGATCCTCCTTAATTGATATAACTTACTAGAAGAGTCTTTCCCTTTAATTGTTACCATTATCAGACATAAGTACTGAACACCAAAATGTCACAAACATTTGGTCTTGATACCCAATGTTTCTTATCATTTGTTCTATATATACATATGCAAGAGATTAAGACTAAATATGGCCAGTCAAAGACCAACACAACAAGATCTCACAATGGTGTGGAGCTTCCAGAGGTTGTAGTAGGGAGAGGAAGTGGGGACAGCCGAGCGGAACTTGAGCCACATCACAATGTTGCCAACTGCATTCAGGATGGAGAAGAGAGCCGACGCTGGCTCCTGGATCCCCAGGAAACGGATGAAGGGCCACTGGACACAAGTTTCTATGACAATTGACAACAGTTTATATTCATCCAGTCAACAGTATGGAGAAGGTTTACAGCCATTTTTAAAATAGGGAGAAATATATACAACAGACGGAGGGACGTCTGGATTTCATCAGGAGCTTAAAGCCGTCTTGAGTTCAGACAGTCCGTTGTGGATTATGAAATCCAGAAGTTTCTATGTTATAGCATTGTCAGGCTTGAAGCCAGTTCTACATCTTGATATGGCACAATTTGGATTATAGATCACAAACACATGTTAATAACACCAAATAAATTAATAGTGTTTGACATTACAGTAACAATATTTTCAGTTTGCCAAAGCTGGTGTTGTGGCTTTGTCACCGACCCGAAGCCGCTAGTTGCGGCGACGGTCAATAGATGGCGTCTGGTTTTAGACGTCTATTTTGACGGGAGAGGAGACCCTTTTCTCTTTAGAATATTGATACCATCACACTAGTTACTTTAGTTGAATTTGATCTTATCACCTTGTGTTTCAGTCCATGATAAGGCACAATTTGGATTATAGATTATAAACACAAGGTAATAAGTCCAAATACAAATAAATAAATAGTGTGTGATGTTGCGGTAACAGCATTGTTACCATCTTCAGAATGAGAATTTATACCACAGCATGTTTTAAATAGTTACTGTTATCAAAAAAACATGCTGTGGAATAATTTCTCATTCAATACTTTTGTCTGAAGATTGTAACAATGCTGTTACCAAAACATCACACACTAGTTCCTTTATTTGAATTTGATCTTATTACCTTGTAGACTTATTACCTTGTGTTTCATAACTCCATTAGTTTATCATTGTGTTGGGGAACCTAGTTAAGTCTGATTTTAAAAGTTTAACATTTTTAAGATTTATGTTTTGATATGTTTAAGGGATTCATGGGAAGTGTTTTTTATAAATACAGTAATGAGAGGACACTCTCACTAGAAGACACCTCTCTATAAAGGACAGTTTTCATCAATGAAATGACCATTTTTACTAATTAGCAGTTCTCTGGTAAGAGAACACCTCTCCCTAAAGGACACTTTGGCTCTGTAACTAGGTGTTGTCCTGATAAAGCACAATTTGGATTATAGATTATAATAAAAGAAAATAAAACCTAATCCAAATAATTTATTAGTGTGTGACGTTTCGGCAACAACATTGTCACCATCATCAGACAAAACAGATTTTTTTATTCTTTTGTCTGATGATGGTGACAATGTTGTTGCCGAAACGTCACACACTAATAAATTATTTGGATTATGTCTTATTTTCTTTTATAGGTGTTCTCCTTTACAGAGTTCTGCTGTAATGTATATTCAATGCTTTCACAAGTCCAATCCTCCAGTGAGTATAAACAAGACTGAATCACACTAATATGTGAAAATGTTGAACAGCTTTTACATGTGTTTAAATATGTGGTTAACAATGCTGTTACCGAAATGTCACATAAAAAAAAAATTATTCGTTTGGGTTAGGTCTTATTACATTGGGTTTTTATGTTTTTTTTTCACACACAAAAACCTTTATTAAAACACACTGGTCTTACAGAGGATTCTCCTTGGGGTTACAAGATGGAGAAACCTATGAAAGTGGGAAATATACAAAGGGGTAAAAAATTTTATGTAAATCAATATAAATGTCAAAGATGAAGTAACAAAGTTCCTGGTGTTTACTCTTCAAAACTTTTTACAAATCACACAGACTTGTTCTGTCATTCTATCCTATGACAGAAGTTTCTGCCAACTCTGAAATGTGTCTGTACATGTGTGCCAACCATTTAATATTGCAATCAACATTACTACAGTCAACTTTTGTTAAGATGTCCTACAAAATCCAAAATCATATCCAGTCCCAATAATTCCTAGTTCCATTTGATAATTGTGTGTTACAAATTGGCATTTAACACTTCGAGGACGCAGCCTAAGCAGACCTCATGGTCCACCAGGACGCAGTAAAAACGACACTTTTATGAAAAATAAAATTTAATATATTTATTTTAGTAATATATGCCAAATTTATAAGCCAATATATATAGGGTTTAAAATTATTTTTAATGCTATATAAAATGAATTTTGATAAAGAAATAAAAATAATAAAAAAATAAAAATTATATAAAAAAAAAACAAAAACTAAATTCACTCCAACACATAGACAAATGTTATATATACAAAAAACATGCTGAAATTTAGTAAGAACTATTTATAAAGGCCATTTCTAAGAGCCAATTAGAGCCAATACTTCTCCTTGGTGTGAAAAGCCTCAAAACAATCATTTATACACAGAGGAACAAGGCAGGTCTTGCACATATAAGCAGTGTCCTTCCTTATTCTTTTTCCAGTGGCACTTTTTCCTTTTTCAGCACAGACTTTGCATTTTCGTTGGATATTTACATTTGGCTTGTTTTCTTCTTTTATTCTTGTAATGAAGTGTCTCTCCAAAAGTCTGGCTTTTGAGCTTGAACTACCAAGTTGTTGATCTGTGATCTCAACTCCGGCTTCTTCAACCAGTTTTTCCATAATGACAAGATGGTAGTCTCGGAGTGACAGTTTGGATGTTGGATTTAATTTATTATAAATTATATGAGAATTGACTATTGTCAGGCCAAAGATGTGAAAGAAAAGCTTTTTCCACCATTTCATAGTTCTCCGCTGAAAAGAGTAGTAAGAGAGGAGCTGGTCACTTCTGTCAACACCAGCCTTGTGCTTGTTGTAGTCCAATACTGCAGCTGGTTTCATGGTGAGAGGTTGGTCAGATTTCCTGGCTTTCTTGGTTACAGGTATCATGGCATGATCATGTGCTGTGGAGACCATGAAAACGTCCCTAGTATCATGCCATTTGAATGCCAAAAGAGGACCTTTCATTCTGTAAATTACCTCTCCTTTTTTCAATTTTTTGGAAAATGCATTTTTTGGCAAGCCTCTTCTATTTTTTTTTATTGTTCCCACAGCTTGGGTATTGTTTCTCCAGAGAAATTGAAAAAGTGTGGTAGAGGAGAACCATCTGTCAAAGTATATAACATGTCCTCTATTGAAGTATGGAGCCGCTATCCTTTCCACCAGTTTTAAGGTCGAATTGTAGTCTGCACCTTGACCAGGCTGCTTCCCTGTGTACACTTCTATGTTGCAGGCATATCCTGAACTTGATTCACAAAGTTCAAATATCTTTATCCCATATTTGTGTGGCTTTCCTTTGATATATATTCTGAACCGTATTCTTCCTCTAAAAGGACATATAGCTTCGTCAATAGTCAAAGGTTGGCAGGGATAGTAATATGTTTTGAATTTGTGGACCAGAGGATCAAGGAATGTCCTAATTTTATGGAGAGGATCATGGCCTGGTTGACCAAAAGCCACATAGGAAGCGTTGTCATTTAGGTGAAGCATGGAGAGAATGGCTTCAAACCGTGATCTGATCATCCCCACATCTCTGCAGTAAGTTGTCCTAAGTTCACTGCGGGTTGACCAATAATCTTTCAATCTGGTCTTTACAACAACGCTCATGTGAATTATTATAGCCATAAATATCTTGAGCTCAGACACAGAAACAGCTTTCCACATTTCTAAATGACTCCTAGGATTCAAAGGACCCTTTTTTCTTTCTCTGTCTATGGTTGCCCTAGCATAGCGGTTAGTCTCAAGTTTCAGATTACCAAAAAAATCCTCATCAATAAATTTTTTGAATATCTGGTAAGGAGAGTTAGGTTCTGGAAATAACTCGGCCCTTGGTCCAGGTTGGGCAGTAAACAGAGGTCTGGGTATCGTGGATGTAGTAGTTTCAATCCAGTCATCACTTACCAGAGGAGTCCTTGTTGTTGCAGGAGCCTCTTCATCTCTTGGTCCCTCCAAATATATTTCTGTTGAATCCGAATCAATATCTTCATCAGAGTTAGCATGGAGTGTGAAATCAGGATCCTCAAAAGAATCATCTAATTCTGATCCAGAATCAAAAAGATGGGGGTCATACATCTCCCACTCTGGAGATGGGCAAGAGGAGATAACTTTGGATGTACTGGGCTGATCAGGATTCATTTTTATCCAAAAATGTCTATTGAAAATATTAGAAACTTCAAATAAAAATATTAAGCAAAAAAAAAACGTGACAAGAAGAAGCGCGCAAAGTACAATTGGCAAATGACGGCAGATTAAAAATAGGTCAGTAGAGGTTGGGAGGGGAGGAAACTCGAGGAAGCGCGCACTCAAAACTCAATTTAATTGGTCAGCCATCCACCCTATCACGTGGCAAAGTGGTGAACGACCTTGAGGCATGTTTAAACTTGCAGGAGGCAAGTGGCCACGGGACGTAGCGCGCGCTATGATTTTATACCGATTTTTAAGAAAGTAGGACGTTAATATACGTCCTGCGGGCACTGTGCCATTTTCGCGAGGACGTTAATTGACGTCCTGCATCCTCGAAGTGTTAAAAAAAAAAAGATTCATAATAACAATCTATTTGTTTAATAAAGTGAGCATACAGTAGAACCTCCCTGTAAAAGATAACGGGTGAGTCAGCGACATTTGGCCCAATCTGAGACTAGCCTATCATTGGTCGTGACGTCACTGTGACACGCAATGTAAACAAAGGCTATGATTGGTTCTTTCTACGCGTCAAATATTTTTAAAACAAAATTTAATTATTTCAAATACCTGTGATTACTTTATATTGTTATATATATCTTTTGTCTAAATGGCCTTCTATCTTATATTAGAAAATTTTTTGAAAATAATTTAACGTAATTGTAAACATGTGTTATGAATACACACAATGTTAATACCTTGAAAGCAATGAGAGGCTTAGTCTCAGATTGGGCCAAATGTCACGGACTCACCCAGGACAACACTCAATTACAGAAACAAAGTGTCCTTTAGGGTATTCTCTTACCGGAGAGTTGCAAAATTGTAATTTTGTAAATGAAAATTGTCCTATGTAGAAAGATGTCCTTTAGCATGAGTGTCCTCTCATGGAGGTTCTACTGTATTTATAATTTTGAGGTTTATTTTTAGAAGAAAAAAAAAAAGGTATCAGAACTATATTCAAAAGTGTCAAACCTAATAACTATTCATATTTCAATAGATGAATTGTAATGTTTGACAAAATTGATACTGCTGCTGAAATTTCATACAAAGGTTATTTAATTTTGTTCATGTGTTTCTTTTATAGTTTTAATTTAAATACTATCAATTCAAATGTACTTATTAACAAAATGAAAGCAAAAATGACATAAAAACTTACTTTTCCGTGAAATTGCGGTATGAAGTGAACAGATTGGTGTATTTTATCTAAGGATTGCCACATACATTGGTAACTACATTCGTCTTGACAATCCCATTGTAATATTTGTAAATGCAAAGGCTGGTTAACGTATTCATTTTCATTTGACGTACAGTTATTTACTTTGCAATAATAAACACATCTTAGGTACGGGATAGCCCGGTCGCCTGGCGAACATAATATACAATCGTTAATACTAAGGAAAATGAAGACAGTCAATAAAAAATTAAATTTGACTGTCGGCAACATGAAAATAATCTAATAACATCGTTAAACAAAGTTTATCATCTCAGAAACTTAAGGGAAGAGATAATAATAAAAATAAATAGAATCAAAGTCAAATTGTTTTTATTAGAAAATTGTAGGACTTGATAGGTGTACTCTGTGACACGTTATTTCTTTGGCTTGCAATTTAGTCATGTCTTTTTTTTTTTTTTAACATATCCCCTTCAAAATATAATATGCCCAAACCACATTACTAATATGCTCAAAATATATTTCGATTTCCTTATAATTGAAAGCAACATGTAAGGTTGCACAATATTTTTATTTACACTTGACTTATATCATAATTTAGTATTTTTAAGAGGATAGATGAATTTACCCCCATTCATGAGAGTTTACAAATGGTAATTCAAAGTGTCTTGCTATTGAGGAGTACTCCCAATCTTGCCAACATTTGACAAATCTAGTCCCTATACTCGATATGTGCTTCCCTATGTTACTTCATTAGAAAAATCCCCTACAGCTTCCTAATGCCAAATTGAATATTCAACTGTGCACCGTAGATGGAATTTACACTAACAAAATAAGGGTCCAGCTAAAAGAATTATTATCCCTTACAAGCTCCAAAATGTTGTCATAGAGCATCACTAGACAGTGTTTTCAGAAAACACCCATCAAATTACTTCTTGAAAGATAAAAGGAAGAATTGGAAATCTGTTCAGTCCTTAATTTGAGCTGCAAAGTTCAAGCTCAAAGCTAACCAAGTTGAAACAGCTGAACAGGGGGTTGATGGAAGGATGGTCTAAACCGTTGGTTTTCGACCGCTACGACCCAGGTTCTATTCCCGAATTGGGCCCTTTTTTATGATAAAAAAATGCTCCAATGGCCCCCGATTCTTGCAAAAGTCCAACCCCAACAGCGAGTGCAAGTAACCAAATGGGGCTCTCGCACATTTATAAGTGCAAAGTCGAACTTATTTTCACATGTGTAGACATGTGGTGCACTTACAGTAAAAGCAGTCACCAACTTCTACCGACCATAATTATCATGGCCTGTACCACGTGTACTAGGGATAAGCAAAAAAAAAAAAAAAACAGCCGAATTCCTCTACCAGGGCTACCCCTCCCCTCAATTAAGATACTCCATTTCACCCAACAAGTCAATTACCTGAAAAATAAAAGCCACCTCTCTCGTCAAAATAATGAACGTCAAAACTAGACGCCATCTATTGACCGTCACCGCAAACTAGTGCTCTCGAGTCGGCGACAAAGCCACAACACCAGCTTTGGCAAACTGAGAAACGCCAACCTGTAGACCATCACCTTCTTCAGTCCAGGGAGGGCTTTACTCCAAGAGATCCACAAGGGATCAAATGGGATCTTCACAATCTGCTAAAGAGGCGTTTAGCTGCCAAAATAGCTAGGCCAAATCTATGGTCAAAATATAAATGGAAATTTTGTTTTTGAATTTTAAATATATTAACGCTTTTTCTCTAACTCTTAATAATCTATGAAAAAGGCATCTCCTTATCGTGCAACTGAAAGTTGCTGATGGCTTGCGCCATCTATCGGAATAAATATCAACTATTTTCGTTGATTTTTAATTATTCCAGAATTGGCCAAATTATTCTTAATAATCTGTTAGACTTTCATCACAGATAATTTATAAATATATCAAAGCCTAATGTCAATAGGATTTGGTATCAGCAGCAACCCACGATTGGTGCAAAGCAAAGAAAGTAAGAACAAGCATCAAGTCTCAAGAAGACAGCAGTTCATGATTAGCATACTCAAATACTTCCACAACGGTTGCAAGGTTTTCCCACTATATCTAACTTCTAACATCTAACCACATTATTGACAGTCTCGGTTCATTCATCCATGAGCTTTACTCATCTCCAGAAAATACCATCAAAAAAATCAAACAGATAACACGTTTAAGAAATGGAAGCATTGTAAAGAACAAAACAAACTTCTACTGTCCTTACTGCGATGAAAATATTGGGGAGAGCTTGGCTCGTCAGTGGTGAACCCTCCCAGCGGTTTCGCCAATTTAATCCACCAGACCGCTTCTTAGAGCTCTAATACTGTATTGGACGATTCTACTTATATACACTGCAATGCGGGTGAAATATTAAAATAGTATTTAAGCAAACTATGGACACATTTAGGACAGCAGAATTACATATATATATATATATATATATATATATATATATATAAAAATCAATGTTTGTATGTTTGTTTGTTTGTATGTCCGGTATACAAATTCGCAGTATTTCACTAATTTAAACCAAAATTTCCATACATAGGTAAAAAAAAAAATACGGGGAAGACGATAGGCTATTTTAAAAAATATATAAATCAATTATTAAAAATATATATTAAAATTATTCTACTTAGCTCACGAACAGCGCCCTCTATCAAAGATTAGATTAAATTATGCTGATGAAAACAAATAGATAATGCTAATAAACAATTATTTAAAAAAATCTTATCTAAATATATATCACTCGGGTAGATATGCACACGGGTCAATCCCGGGGCGAAGCCCGGGTCACCCGTCTAGTTATTTATATAATCGAATATAAATAAGATAGAGGAGTAAGTAATAGTATAAAAATGAAATTGTACTGAGATTAAATGATAAAAATAAGTGAAATGTATCTCCAGATAGTGTAATTGATGACTTGCACCATCTATCGTAATAAATATCAGTTATATAATGGTTATGTTTTATTATTCCATAATATTGGCCAAATACCTCCTTTCTCCATGAATCTATAAAAGCAACCACGTACGTAGCTGTTGTCACTCGGCATGAGGTGCATGTGTGTACCTTCACGACCAAAAATGTTAGTCTTAGAGGTTTCCTAGAAAATAAAGGAATGGATATTTAAGGCCAAAAGTTGGCGAGAACGCAAAGCAATATGAAAAACATTGTACAAAAGGGAAATTCTGATATTTCAGGAAACCTCTAGAACCAGCAGGAGTGCTGAAGAATTGAACCAGGATCTGTATTGTCGTGGCTTAAGGCCGAGGAATATGATACTGTGTCTTAAATTTCAAGACTCAAGAATTCCCTCGAGTGTCCTCGCCATTCTTTAGAATTTTCCTAGGATTCTCTTTCGTCTGTATCCACCCAACCTCTGTATTTTACTCCACTTGTAATATTAATAAAAATAAGTACAATCATGGACAAAACTTAAGAAAGTTGTACCTTTTAATATGTATATCGGGATTCAGACAATAATTCGAAAATATATTACAGTGACTTTTATTGTGTGTGTTGTGAAGAGACACGAAATAACCAAGTGTGAACAAAATTGACTCTGTTTCCTTAAAAAATGAATAAATAAAAAACAGATGTGACCGGCGATATTAAAATATGAGCCTTCCTTAAGTTTTTGTCGGTGAGTGTATTCCTTCTAGTCATGTGACACCCAGATGATAAGTTTTATAAGTTGCATTTGTGGAGCAATTTTGTTAAATAGACAATAAAGGCACAAAATGGCCGAATTTATCGATTTTTCAAAGACATTAATATATATGAAAAAATAGTACAAATGTGATATTGTACTGGGATAAGGTGCATAAATTAAGAAAAAGGCATCTCCTTATCGTGCAACTGAAAGTTGCTGATGCCTGGCGCCATCTATCGGAATAAATATCAACTATTCTCGTTGATTTTTAATTATTCCAGAATTGGCCAAATACCCATTCTTGATTAATCAAGAAAAGCTAACCACGATGTTGCATTCAGTTGCACGATAAGGAGATGCCTTTTTCTTAATTTATGCACCTTATCCCAGTACAATATCACATTTGTACTATTTTTTCACATTGTGTAGCGTCCTCACGCAATTCTGGCCTTAACTACCCGTTTCATGATTTTTCAGGATGCCTTAAAGACCAATTTTTTTGGTCGTTGAGGTACAGCTTGCACCACGCTGATGAGGGCCAACAGCCCGAAACGCGTCCGTGGTTAGCTTTTCTTGATTAATCAAGAATGGGTATTTGGCCAATTCTGGAATAATTAAAAATCAACGAGAATAGTTGATATTTATTCCGATAGATGGCGCCAGCCATCAGCAACTTTCAGTTGCACGATAAGGAGATGCCTTTTTCTTAATTAATATATATGCCTGAAATATTTTGTGATTTACAAGGAAGAAAGTCCGAGGAGAGGAAACTGATGCAGAAGCGAGGCATGGACATTCTTTGTAGAGGACACGCTACATTTTATACACTGTAGACATCGATATTTGGGAAATGTAGCATAAATAACTGTGCTACTGGTCCGGACTTTGAACTCTCACCTTGGAAGGCAGAAGGCCTAAAGAACAAATAACTATTACTGTAATATACCTGCCATATAGATTTCATCCTCTAACCGCCTAAACTGCGGGAAGCCACCGTAAAAGGAACATATGCAATTGTGTAAATATGCAAATATGTGAATTCCATTTCCAACTATCGCTATGTAATCTAGATTAATTTTGTTGACCTGGTGAGGATGTTCTTGCGAAAATAAACATTTGTTTATAAAAACTGCGACCGTATGTTCAGCGTCGGCAAGTTATTCTCCGCAGTATGCCAGAGAGTCTCATTGTGTGGCCACTGAGGGGAGGTCCGTTGTCCCAGCTGGCTTACTTCCTTATTGTCCCCTCACCCCCCCCACGCCCTGTTTCAAGCTGTCAAACCTGACCCCAATTACCTTATAATTGAACACCTCCCAAGGAAAACATATTTTGTTCTCTGTAGATTTTTACTGAAGGTAACATAGATAGCAGTAACGAACAGATCATCAGAGCTACGTTGCCTTTGACAACCTATGAATTTATTTTGGCAAAAAAAATCATCCAGTGATAAGAGAGAGAGAGAGAGACAATTGACAATTGACATATTTTTATTGACAGCTTGTCAATACATGTAAAGTGCACAGTCCGCACTAGAGAGAGAGAGAGAGAGTTTCCTATATATATATTTTTTAATCTCTGAAGAAAGGCGATGTTAGAGTTGAGAATGCTTCTGTAGAAGGGCGTTAAATCCCTAAAGCAAGAGATAAATAAAAATCATATTTAAGAAAGTTATCCCAGAATGATTTTTTCGCCAAAAATAATATAGTGAAAGATATTATAATTTTTTGAATATATATTGATGTATTTCTTAGGAGAGAAGTCGAAAACTAACTTTTATTTTTCAACTGGTGAGCAGTAAGATGGTGTTTGGTCAAATGTTTCAGAATGTCCGAGGAAAAGGCGATCCCCACTGACCTGCTATCGAGTGTGTGGAAGTCTGGCTGGTATGAAGGCGAAGTAAGGTTGAATTGCTTGGTAGGTTTATAGACCAATATGATTGAACGGTGCTTTAAACGGCTGACTGCTGGGAAGTTACAAGAAGCGGCTGTAGTTCAACGATAGGAAAGAACGTTCAGCCGTTTCTGCGATGATATAAATGGTGGCAGACGACTATATCAAGATCCTCCAACTATAACGACATCTTCTCTTCTTCTGTGTCTGGCAGTGCATATATACACTCATAGACAAAACCTAGGGAAGTTGTACCTTTTAGCATGTATTTCGGGATTGAGAAAATAACTCTGAAAGATATTATAGTGACCTTCATTGAAGACACACGAATAACCAAGTGTGACAAAATTGCTTCTGTCTTCTTAAAAAAAAAAAAAAAAAAAGATAACAGGCGACATCAAGCACTTTCCACTTCCTTTTAAGTTTTGTCCATAAATGTAAATATTGTTTTTTGCGTTAAAATTTTTAAATAGGCCCTAATTCTGAACGCTAATACTTCTTTTTAAATTGAAAACAATACTTCTATAGGCCTTACTATGTAAGATATTTTGTCTGGAGAGCTTGGCTCATCACTGCGGTTTAACCAATTCAATCCACCAGACCGCCATAACAGATACATAGAGCCTATATAGACTTATGGACAGTGGCCCTATTCTAGGGACTTTATGATAAAGGTATTTGAAAAACCTATGAGCATAAACTGAGAATTGGTAGATTCAATAACCAATGATTCCATCGAGATACGCTCTACAGTAAACAAATCCCAATTAAGTTAGTTTTAGACATAATTATTTCTATCATTTAACTTTTGATAAAAAAAAGTTTTTCCCTGATTTATAATATTATAAAATAAATAAAGCTTCCAGAGTTAAGTTTCTTGTACAACTTTTATTTCAAGCTTTTGGACTTGTCAGTCCTTCAACAGGAGTATCACGATAATAAATCAATTTAAAAATAAAAGTTGAAAATAAAAAGTTGCACAAGAAACTTATCCCTGGAAGCTTTATTTATCTTATAATAATTATTTCTATATCATATCAGCCTTCTCTAAGCATTTATTTTTCTACACGAATTTAACAGGGAAGTGTTTCGACCCCGCGCAGAGGCAGAATATGAGGCAGATGTTGCTTCTATACCAGACCTAGTTGATCTCTCTCTCACTCTTGGGTAAACACTTGATGGATCGAAGAAAATGATCTACAGTGGGTCACTTGACACAGATTTAAGACATGGTCCACTTATAACAGGCTTCTATTTACACAGGGTCTATTTAAGACAGGTTTTTACACTAGATCATTCTATACTAAGGGATGATCTATACAAGCTTACGTTACACCATCTTTCTATCGTTATGTAACTTCAAGACCGAAAATAAGACGCTCTTCAAGCCGTACGTTCAGTTCTATGAGATGATGGGGTGTGTTTGAAACTTCTCTCGTTTATTGGTTGACAGTTGAGCTCCCACAGAACTGATGACCTGATGGAGCCTGGAAGAGACATTGTAAGGATCCATGTCCAGGAGTGATGGCGAGATGTGAGGCGATACACAATTGGGGTTATTCGTCTTTCTTCTTGCGAAATAAGCAGCAATACCTAACTCAGGCTATGATTTCGACTCTTTCAAGTGCATACAAAAAAAAAAAAGACATCCAGGCAAAAAGACAGGAGTCAACATTCCATTATTGGTATCTGAACCAAAAGCCTCGAGCTATTCTGGAATGTGAGATGAACCGACAGGCAGCAACCTGTATTTCCAGGCTCAAAGCTGGCAGCCATACAAGAGACCTCCTTTTCCAGGATGACGTAAAGACCTTTCCACAATGCACCATCTGAAGGACTAAAGAGGCCTCACCTCTTATAGCAGTTGTACCGCCGAACTGGTATCACAGGGGCCATGCTGATCTTCTCTGTATCGTTCCTATGGTATTACATGTACCACCGAACTGGTATCACAGGGGCCATGCTAATCTTCTCTGTATCGTTCCAATTGTAGTAGTTGTACCGACGAACTGGTATCACGTTCCTATTGTAGTAGTTGTACCGCTGAACTGGTATCACAGGGGACATGCTGATCTTCTCTGTATCGTTCCTATTGTAGTAGTTGTACCGCCGAACTGGTATCACAGGGGCCATGCTGATCTTCTCTGTATCCTTCCTATTGTAGTAGTTGTACCGCCGAACTGGTATCACAGGGGCCATGCTGATCTTCTCTGTATCGTTCCTATTGTAGTAGTTGTACCGCCGAACTGGTATCACAGGGGCCATGCTAATCTTCTCTGTATCCTTCCTATTGTAGTAGTTGTACCGCCGAACTGGTATCACAGGGGCCATGCTAATCTTCTCTGTATCCTTCCTATTGTAGTAGTTGTACCGCCGAACTGGTATCACAGGGGCCATGCTGATCTTCTCTGTATCGTTCCAATTGTAGTAGTTGTACCGCCGAACTGGTATCACAGGGGCCATGCTGATCTTCTCTGTATCGTTCCTATTGTAGTAGTTGTACCGCCGAACTGGTATCACAGGGGCCATGCTGATCTTCTCTGTATCGTTCCTATTGTAGTAGTTGTACCGCCGAACTGGTATCACAGGGGCCATGCTGATCTTCTCTGTATCGTTCCTATTGTAGTAGTTGTACCGCCGAACTGGTATCACAGGGGCCATGCTGATCTTCTCTGTATCGTTCCTATTGTAGTAGTTGTACCACCGAACTGGTATCACAGGGGCCATGCTAATCTTCTCTGTATCGTTCCTATTGTAGTAGTTGTACCACCGAACTGGTATCACAGGGGCCATGCTGATCTTCTCTGTATCGTTCCTATTGTAGTAGTTGTACCGCCGAACTGGTATCACAGGGGCCATGCTGATCTTCTCTGTATCGTTCCTATTGTAGTACATGTACCGCCGAACTGGTATCACAGGGGCCATGCTGATCTTCTCTGTATCGTTCCTATTGTAGTAGTTGTACCACCGAACTGGTATCACAGGGGCCATGCTGATCTTCTCTGTATCGTTCCTATTGTAGTAGTTGTACCGCCGAACTGGTATCACAGGGGCCATGCTAATCTTCTCTGTATCATTCCTATTGTAGTAGTTGTACCGCCGAACTGGTATCACAGGGGCCATGCTGATCTTCTCTGTATCGTTCCTATTGTAGTACATGTACCGCCGAACTGGTATCACAGGGACCATGCTAATATTTTCTGTATCGTTCCTATTGTAGTAGTTGTACCGCCGAACTGGTATCACAGGGGCCATACTAATCTTCTCTGTATCATTCCTATTGTAGTAGTTGTACCACCGAACTGGTATCACAGGGGCCATGCTGATCTTCTCTGTATCGTTCCTATTGTAGTACATGTACCGCCGAACTGGTATCACAGGGGCCATGCTAATCTTCTCTGTATCCTTCCTATTGTAGTAGTTGTACCGCCGAACTGGTATCACAGGGGCCATGCTGATCTTCTCTGTATCGTTCCTATTGTAGTAGTTGTACCGCCGAACTGGTATCACAGGGGCCATGCTGATCTTCTCTGTATCGTTCCTATTGTAGTACATGTACCGCCGAACTGGTATCACAGGGACCATGCTAATATTTTCTGTATCGTTCCTATTGTAGTAGTTGTACCGCCGAACTGGTATCACAGGGGCCATGCTAATCTTCTCTGTATCATTCCTATTGTAGTAGTTGTACCGCCGAACTGGTATCACAGGGGCCATGCTGATCTTCTCTGTATCCTTCCTATTGTAGTAGTTGTACCGCAGAACAATTGTGTGGCAATCTATAGATTCCATATATAGTGGTGTGGTGGTGGTATCTTTTCCATGGAGCAGATCAGATCGGTCCATGCACCCTGATCACAATACCGGCCAACTGAGGTGGTGGTGGTGTCTTGTCCATGGAGCAGATCAGATCGGTTCATGCACCCTGATCACAATACCGGCCAACTGAGGTGGTGGTGGTGTCTTGTCCATGGAGCAGATCAGATCGGTCCATGCACCCTGATCACAATACCGGCCAACTGAGGTGGTCGTAGTGTCTTGTCCATGGAGCAGATCAGATCGGTCCATGCACCCTGATCACAATACCGGCCAACTGAGGTGGTGGTGGTGTCTTGTCCATGTAGCAGATCAGATCGGTCCATGCACCCTGATCACAATACCGACCAACTGAGGTGGTGTCTTGTCCATGGAGCAGATCAGATCGGTCCATGCATCCTGATCACAATACCGGCCAACTGAGGTGGTGTCTTGTCCATGGAGCAGATCAGATCGGTCCATGCACCCTGATCACAATACCGGTCAACTGAGGTACCTTGTATTCCATATAAAGTCGGCTAGAGTTATAGTTATCGATATATACATTGGGCTATTCAAAGCCTGTACAGAATTTGCATAATCTGTGGTCGTTTTATTAGTTTAATAATGATGATAAATTCCCATCACATCGTGATTACTGCTATTAATCATCATCATCTATATATGTAAATACGATGTCTGTGTGTAAATCAAGATATCAACTCAGAAACTGTTAGAATTTGTGACTTGCTTTTTTTCCAGTGGTAGTTCAAGATATCAAAGGACTAAAATAAATAAATCACCAAGTTACTATCTCAAACCTCCTTGAAATTACAAAAAAACAAATGTCAATATTCAAGAAATATATAAATGTATCTGTTATGATTCAGTAATCTGTTTCCAATATTATTATGCAAATTTTTATATCCATTATATCCCTAGATACACACACAAACTTTATTAAGACCACTGGTCTTATACAGATTCCACGAAAGGAGGAGAATGTCCGCAAATCAGTTTTAAACGTATTTACATATTAGCACGGAGGGAGCGAATGTCACAGGCCGTCCAAACTGTCAGCCGTCGGATCCCACGAACCTCTCCGGACATTGATGGAAGATTGTAGAATTTGAAATATCTGAGGTCGGCCAACGCTGTATTTATCCACCTACACATCTGTTGAAAGTTGAGTTGTAGGAAAGCGAAGACTAGAACGTGGCTGATTCCACACTCGCCTGTGGCCATTGGGCATGCGTCGGACCAGGAGGCTGTTGTTGGGTGCTGCGCTGCCTGGAGTATAGGAGCTCCATCTATTATTTCTTCCTGTGGTGAATCTGTATAAGACCAGTGGTCTTAATAAAGCTTTTGATGTGTATGATAGTTGAGTTGTGGTGTACACAAATCATTCAAGAGTTATTGTCTGTACTTAACCAAGAGAGATCAACTAAATGTAATGTGCGTGATTTCGTCTTGTATTAAATTTGTCATAGGTCACAGGGGCATCGGTCTTTCAGTGCCTTGAACGCGATTTTCTGAATATCCTTAAATGTCTATCAATGAAAATATCATTTAGAGGAAGGAATAAAAGTTAAAGGCGACGAGTTTCTTTTATTAATGCCGTAAATTCGGCAAGTTTTCGGACTTTGACGTCTTTAGACAGGCCTTGTCGAAGGACGTCAAAGTCCGAAAGCTCGCCGTTAACTTTTATTCCTTCTTCAAGATGATGTATGGCGATTCCTTCTCTTGTAATTCAAATACCATTTTGGAAAAAATTATCCAGGGATTGGTTTCTTGTGTGAATCTTTTAAAATCTCGAACTTTCAGGCCTTGGCGTCCTTCTACAAGAGGAGAGAGAGATTGGTGACTAACTATAATACCTAATTAAGAAAAAGGTATCTCGTCTAACTAAGAGTTGTTGAGCTGGGTCTTCGGGCGAGGCCTGAATGACAACGCCATCCTGGCGTCTGTCAAGACATGTCTCTATAAGTATCATCTCAACATAGAACTGAGAGTCCTTGTCTGGAGGAGGACAAGGTGGAGGAGCCTTCCTTCCTGAGAACAGTTTTTTATATTTTTATCACCAAGTTGTAAATTCTCATTAATTTTTATATCAATTGGCTATGAGTGTCAATAAAATATATTTGAAGTTCATTCTAACTAAGAATTGCTGATGGCTTGCGCCATTGTTGGAATATTTGCACGATCAGGAGATGCCTTTTTATTTTTGTTTATCTATCTGATTCCAGTACAATTTCATTTTTACAATATTTTCACATAAATATAACATATATTGGATTTAAATTAATATTTATTATTTAACCAATATTTTTCTAGAGGAAAACACGCGTTTCTTTATCAAAGTTTTTCTTTGATTCAAACTAAATAACGTGGGCATATGATCAACTCTCTACAAGACCAAAGTAAGAAACTACCTGAAATGAATCCTTACCGGCCACGGCTACGTTCTGGCAGATCTGGCACAGAGATCTAGATCCAACATGTCCTCACTGCCGGGAAGAGCCACAGACTGTGGATCACCTCCTCTTCTCCTGTCCAGCTTTTATGCTACACAGGCTACAGACAGCCCTTCTGCTTGGAGTACAAGACTTCAGCCCGACAGCCCTGCCCCTACTTCCTGACTCCCCGCCGGCCTGGAACTACCTGGTTCACCTCAGCAATCTGCCCCCCCATGACTAAAGTTCTCCTCTAGACTGCTGTACAGCCCGGGTAGTTGGCGATTTACGCTCCAGGAGCCCGGGTTACCTCTATTTTCTCTCTCTCTCCTGAGATGAAAATATATAGAATGTACGTTGTGGGGGCCGAGAGACTTCCTGCAAGCCCGCTGGGATGACAGACCACGGCAAACATACAAGCGGGGCCTGGAAATAGTACGGATGGCCACCGCTGTGTGGCGCGGCATTTCGGCGGAAGTCAATCAGAACCCAATATACATTCTAGGGTGTTGTCCTCTGTCTTCCTTTATTGTCTTCCTATATAAATGTAGCTAATACGTAATACCAATAAACACTAACTGTTTTAATGTCCATCAATACAGAGAGCAGAACAACAACTGACTCACCCGTGCAGCCGAGGTCACGCTCCGCTGCGTCACGTGGGGAAACATAGGTAGATGTTTTCTTACATCTTCTCAGCACATCCCCCTTTTTAAGACTTGTAATATATATATACATTACAAACTTTAAATGCATAATATAATTAATAATGAAGGCGATCCACAGGTTTAACAATTCGTCCACTCCGGGTTCCTATCTGGCCGTCTTCTGAGTCGTTAGAGGGATAACCCACAACTGGGGTCTTTTCATTTTCAACCAGTTCCTCTCCCGAAAAGGTCGGCGTCGATGGGTCAGCTGGATATTGCACTGCATATCCTTTTCGTAGATGGAACCTGTTTCGACGTAAAGTCCCAACTGGAGTATCAACCATATACGACCTTGGTGTCGATGCTTTCTTCTTTACAATCCCCCAGGTTCGCATATCTGTAATCCAAACCGTGTCACCTTCGGATAGCTCCTCCATGTCCGTAGCTCCGCAGCGTCGATCATATCTGGATTTCATATCCTTTCTCCTTCTCCCCTCCTTTCTTTTCAGGGTCTGAGAGTCCACCAACTTTGGATTAAGATTCTCTGGTGCAATTGGCAAGGTCGTTCGGAGTTTACGTCCCATGAGAAGCTCAGCAGGGCTGTAACCGTTCTCCAAAGGGGTCGATCGATACTCCAGGAGTCCAAGCGATGGGTCTTGATTTTTCTTGAGGATCAACTTAGCAATTTTCACACCTGCTTCTGCCATCCCATTGCTCTGCGGGAATCGAGGACTTGAAGTGACATGTGTGAATCCGTACTGCCTTGCGAAATTTGAAAATTCACGAGCAGCTCCAAATTGCGTCCCATTATCGCTTACAACAGTTTCTGGGATTCCATGTCGGGCAAATATGGATTTGCAACTACGCACCACCACACTGGCTGTGAGCCGATCCAGCTGAACCATTTCAGGAAAGCGAGAATAATAGTCAATGACGACTAGATACCACTTATTCTCGAACTTGAACAAATCCATTCCAATCTTTTGCCACGGTCGTGTAGGAAAGTTGGTTGGTATCAAAGGTTCATGTTTTGAGACGGCTTCCTGGATACAGACACTGCACTTTCTGACCGTTTCCGCGATCTCTTCCGAAATTCCAGGCCACCATACCGTCTCACGTGCGCGAAGTCTTGTTTTTGTAATCCCGAAGTGCCCAGCGTGCAACTTATCTAGGATCTCCAGTTTCATACTTGCTGGAATAACAAGACGACAGCCACGCATCAGTAGTCCATTTTGAACGCCGAGTTCATCCTTGACATGCCAATAAGAGAGCAGAGCCTGTGACATTTTCTTCTTATCTGGCCAGCCTTTCTCAAGGTAGTTGACTACTGCTTTCAGGGTCGTATCTTCTTGTTGAGCTTCAAAAATCTTCGTCAACATCTCGTCTTTGTCGGTTATACTCGAGAGAACTGCATTTATATGCGCTGAGGTTTGCCGTTCGTTTTCACCTCCCTCGGTTGTAAGAAGTGGTTGTCTGGATAATGCATCGGCGTCGAGCAGCTCCTTTCCAGGGATATGCACTATTTCGAATCCAAACCTCATCATACGCATTCGGAAACGTTGCAGTCTTGGGGTCAGCGAACTCAATTCTTTCGTCGAAAATAGAGGAATGAGAGGCTTATGGTCGGTCTCAATTCGGAAACGCTTTCCAAGCAGGAAATCTTGAAAACGTTCGCAAGCCCATGTAATTGCGAGAGCCTCTTTCTCGATCTGAGCATATCGTTTTTCGGTAGGTGTCATAGTTCTAGAAGAATAAGCAACAGGTCGCCAGATTCCATTCTTACCTTCTTGCTTCAGTACCGCTCCCAAGCCGTATGAAGATGCGTCGGATGACACCATAGTTGGCTTCCTGACGTCGTATGCTGCCAAGATGGGTTGAGTCGTGAGCAATTCTTTCAACTTTCGGAATGCTCGCTCCTGGCTGCAATCCCAAACGAAGTCTTGACCTTTCACCAACAACTGGTTCAGTGGAGCCACAATTTCAGATAAATTTTCCACAAAGCGTCCCAGATGGTTCACCATGCCAAGAAATCTTCTTACGCCATGAACATCGGTCGGAGCAGGCATCTTCGACACTGCTTCGATTTTCGCTGGATCTGGTCGAATACCGTCTTCATCCAGTATGTGCCCAAGAAAATTAATTCTTGGCACGCCGAAGACACACTTGGCCTTGTTTAGTGTAACTTTCGCCTCTTTCAGTTTTCTGAGCACTAAACGAAGAATTCGATCGTGAGTCTTGGAGTCGGAGGCAAATATCAGGATATCGTCCAGGTAACACATTACACCGTCCATGCCTTGCAAGATTATTGACATAACTTTCTGAAAATACTCTGGGGCGAGTGAGATTCCAAATGGCATTCTGCAGTATTTATATCTCCCAAAAGGAGTGATGAAGGTCGTTAAATGCTGGCAGTCCGGGCTCAACGGAATCTGGTGAAAGCCACTGTTCGCGTCCAGTTTCGAAAAGAATCTTGCTTCCCCCAGTTGCCCCAGCATGTGCTCCACCACTGGCATGGGATGCACTTCGCGCTGTACATGTTCGTTCAGCCTTGAGAGATCCACACAGAGTCGTATGTCGCCATTCGGTTTACCAGCAATCACAGTCGGTGCACACCATTCAATCGCAACGTTAACTTGTGCTATGATTCCCGCCTTCTCGAGCTCTTCCAATCTTGTTTTGAGCTTTTCCATCAAAGGTATTGGTACCCGTCGAGGAGTATGCACAGCATATGGTTTTGCTCCAGGTTTCAATTTGATTTCGTAAGGGTTTCCGATCTGTCCCAGTCCTTCAAATACTTCAGGGAATTCCTTGATCGGGTTAATTCTCGTCGCAACCACTTCAATCCGCCTCGCCAGGTTCAAGAGCTCACATGCCCGGCGACTCAGAAGAGGTTCACTCAAACGACGAATGACATAAATCTTCTCCTTGATTTCATAATTGCCATTTCGCAGCGTTGATATAAACATACCCACAGTCTGAAGTTCGGAGAATCCAGCAGCTCTAATGTTGATATCACTTTCCACTAGTCGTTGCTGTCCCATTATCTTCTTGAAGAGACACAGAGGAACACATGTAACATCCGCCTGGGAGTCGAGCTTGAACTTCACCTTCTTCCCGTTCACTTGGATTTCTGCTGTCCATCGCCTCCTGCACTCGTCTTCATCATTATCGAGATTAGATGAATCCTCCACAGCTGAGACCTCCAGGAGAAAACCAATTTCTTCATCAAGTTCAGAAACAGCTTTGACTTCCGCAGTCTTCGCCTGCTTATCTGGGCAGCAATTTGCAAAATGGCCAGTTTTTGAACACAGGTTACATTTTTGTCCTTCAGCACGGCAAGCCTGTCCTTCCCTGTGGGTGAAACCTCCGCACTTTGGACATCGTGATCTTGTTTTGGCTGACTTCTCCTTCTTCCTCGAAGGTTGCTGTTGTTGTTTCGGTGATTGTTTCTTCGAGTTGAACTTCACCTGACTGACCTTTTGGCTTGTTGAGGGACGCTGCAGGTCGACTTGCTGCTGTCGAACGGCTTCCTGCTGTCGAACCATTTTCACCGCCTTTTCCAAAGTCAGTTCGCTGTCCAACTGCATTCTTTCAGATAAAGCTTTGTCCCTCACTCCAAACACAATTCGGTCACGGATCAACTGCTCATGAAGACCCTCAAATTCGCAACTATCAGCCAATTTGTACAATGAAGTGATGAATTCGTCCACTGGCTCCCGATCCTCTTGGATTCTTGAATTAAATTTCGCACGTTCGTAGATAATATTCTTCCTGACACAGAAGTGGCTGTCGAACGCCTTGAGGACGGAATCAATTTTCGTTGCCTCTTCTTCCTTTTCGAACTTGAAGGTCCTGAATATATCATCCGCGCGGTCACCCATCAAGTACATGAACAAATCGATCTTGTCCGCCTCCTCTTTCTTCTTCATTCCACTGACCACGAGGTATCGTTCGAATCTCTTCCTCCATTTGGGCCATTCGTTGGGAGTCGAGAAGTCGAAAGTTTCTGGAGGTTGAATCTGAGCCATGTTGAATTATCTTCCAAGGTACGCAAAAATCGATATTTTGCGATATACGGGTTCGTATTTTATCCAGCTATCGCTGCCACCATGTTTTAATGTCCATCTATACAGAGAGCCAAACAACAACTGCCTCACCCGTGCAGCCGAGGTCACGCTCCGCTGCGTCACGTGGGGAAACATAGGTAGATGTTTTCTTACATCTTCTCAGCACACTAACTTTGAAATACTTTTCTGGGCCATCACTGGACTTAATAAATCGACACACCACAACGTAAACGATTGAAGTGGCTGTCGTAATAGACCCCGTCGTAGAAAAAAACGTAGTAAACCTAGTTAACTATTGTTGAAGCACAATGTTTGATGGGCAGACAGGCATTCACCCATGTAGAACCTGGGCGTTCGACTAGTGTAGTACAACGGTGTTTTATAAACAAACAAATATATACAATATAATATAATGCGGCTTGTGATTGTAAAACGACATTTGATTTCCCATCCCTGGACACTTTTATTTTCAGTTTATCATTACTTTTCCCAATTCAACCCCAGGGGGGTCGATGGAAGGCTAGTTAAACCGTTTGGTTTTCGACCACTAGGACCCGGGTTCGATTCCCGCATTGGACACTTTTTTCTGTTAAAAAAAAAAAAATGCTCCAATGACCCCCGATTCTTGCAAAAGTCCAACCCCACCAGCGAGTGCAAGTAACCAAACGGGGCTCTGGCATTTGTAAGTGCAAAGTCGAACTGCTTTTCACATGTGTAGACATGTGGTGCGCTTACAGTAAAAGCAGTCGCTAACTACCAACCATGATTATCATGGCCTGTACCACGTGTACTAGGGATAAGCAAAAAAAAAAAAACAATTCACCCTTTCATACTTCATTCCAAAGGTTATAAATGATCGTTATTTCTCCTTGAAATAAATTTTGATTTTTCGTTGAAAAGGAACACATGCGGGATAGTTTTCAAATGTCGTTAAACAAATATATAGTTTGCCATCAATAGTTTCTGGAGAACTCATCAAGGTTGAAGAACTGTTGTTTCTTATCCCCTTGTATAAAGATTACACGAATTCCATGAGTTCATGCTCCTCGAGTTATTTTATGATAAGCAGCGGTCTCTTCCAAAGGTCCTGTTTAGTGAATCTAATGCAGGTTGAAGAACTAAATGCATATATGACACCTAGACATACACAGATAGAATGTGTGGCATTCTAATATATGCAAATCACAGTTGCATAAAGACACCGCATATATGCAAATAAAATTCAAAAGAAATATTGAAGCAGGGTGTATTATTATTAACATGAATTTTATTTAATTAAAAAGACATATATTGGATCAAAATATAATTTATTTTACCAATATTTAAATTGGCAGAACGCTAACCTTTATCAAGGTATTATAACATTTTAAAGTGTGTTAATATGTTATAATATAAAGGTTGGCGTTCTGCCAACTGAAATATTGGTAAAATAAATGATATTTTGATCCAAAATATGCCTTTTTAATTAAAGATCTATTTATGGATTGCTCTATTTTCAAAATAAATTGTATTATATCGAAATTTTACTAGAGCGCTCCACAAGTACTATAAATAAGAATTTAACAGATTTAAATAAAATAATAGCGACAATTAAAAATGCTCACTATTTGCCGCGCCGGCTATTTAAAAATAATTTATTTCAACACAGAATAATTTTTAGACAATCATCACTTTTGTTTATATAATATTTTGTTAACATTTTCCAATAAATAGAATCGGGTAATTGACAGTGGTCTGAGCTCCAGGAATCTGAGTTATAAATATCTAATAAATTGAATTCCCCCCCCCCCCCCCCCCCCCCCCCCACGAACGTGGAAGAAGAAAATAGACATTTTGTCAGAAAGATATCTCTGCAATCACTGTAGTGTAGTAATCGAGAATGTTTCGAGGTGGAATGCCCAGACGTGTGGAGCCGGTCAAGCCCAGGGAGCCGTGGCCCGTGCTCCCCCCACTGCAGCCGGCGTCCATCAGCGAGGACTCGGACTGGCTGGTGGACAAGACTCTGGACTTCACCAGGAGGTTCAAGAGCAAGCACGAGCTGGTCATCCAGTCATCATATAAAAAAATCGAGCGGTTCTCCGACCGTTACTGCCTGGAGGAGCCAACCGGTTGCCAGGTGGCCGAGTTCATGTTGCCCAGAGAGCTCCAAACCCGCATTAAAGGCAAACAGAAGAGGAAGCTCCAGTGCAATCCCAACGTTGCCAGAAAGAAGGCGAAAGTTGACGTGAACAAACTGACGGAGCTGATCTCGAGCGACCTTCTGGCCGAGGAGGACAGCGAGGAGGAGACGACGAAGAAGAAGGAGGCGGCGGAGGACGAGAGCGAAGATGAGGAGGATGAAGTCGACTTCGAGGGCAACTACGACGTCGAAGATGTCGAGAACTACTTCGACAACGGGGAAGGAATGGAGGAATTGGACGAACTGGACGACGAGCCTGCTGAGGACATGTACTGAGGAGCCAACCTGTACTGTAAATAGAGACGTACTGTATATCCGACAACTGTGTACAATGTACTGTTTTGTAGATAGAGCAATCCATGAATAAATCTTTAAATATAAAGGCATATAATTGGATCAAAATATCATTTATTTTACCAATATTTCAGTTGGCTAAACGCCAACCTTTATCAAGGTATTATACCTTAAATAATAAAATAAAATTTTAAGTTATAATATGATAAAGGTTGGCATTCAGCCAACTGAAATATTGGTAAAATAAATGATATTTTGATCCAACATATGGCTTTTTTATTTAAAAATGTACTGTATATATTAAAAACAATTATAAAATGCTGAAGTCACTCTTGAATTCCTGATTTACTTTAATTAATGTTGTATTTGGACAAGCCAACAAAATCTCATAGCCATTACGATCAGAAGACATAGCCAATATTAGCATGTCAGTTAATTCGAGTACTGGCCACTCAGTTACTGGGACAAATAACGAGGTACTTTATAAAGTTTTTTTAACGACAGTCTTTAATAGAAATTACGCACTCTCCGCTGCAAGCTTGAAGGCCAAGCTTTTTCGGAGAAAGACAATAAGGACAACACAATACAGCTATCTAGGTGAATGACCCGCTGGAGGAAAAGGGAATTCTGGTTGACACAAGAAGGTTGTGGGAGCACCGACAGTGGGAAGCCTGGGAGAGTTGGATAAGGGTCGTGGCTGAGAGAAAAGGCTTCACCAAGTACACCAAATACTCGCTGCAAGTAAATTTGACGTTAGTTGAGCGGGTACTTGGTGTACTCGCCACGACAGTCTTTTGTCGCCTCATATCGCCTCGTGACAAAGAGGTGGAATCCCCAGTCGCTTCTGTCAACATACTAGATTTGAAAGTATTAAATGTGGTCTCTTATATGACCCGGGTTTATTGTCTCCTTGTTGTTCATTTCATGTATGCATGACTAATTATTATTTACTGGTATACAGTAGAACCTCCTTGCAAAGGAAAACACTTAAATACAGAGCAAAAGTGTCCTTTATGAATAAGTGTCCTCTTACCAGAGAGTAGCTACAGTAGAACCTCCCTGTAAAGGACAACACCTAATTGCAGAGCAAAAGTGTCCTTTATGAATAAGTGTCCTCTTACCAGAGAGTAGCTACAGTAGAACCTCCCTGTAAAGGACAACACCTAATTGCAGAGTCAAAGTGTCCTTTAGGGAGAGGTGTCTTCTTACCAGAGAGTAGCTACAGTAGAACCTCCCTGTAAAGGACAACACCTAATTGCAGAGCAAAAGTGTCCTTTATGAATAAGTGTCCTCTTACCAGAGAGTAGCTACAGTAGAACCTCCCTGTAAAGGACAACACCTAATTGCAGAGTCAAAGTGTCCTTTATGAAGAAGTGTCCTCTTACCAGAGAGTAGCTACAGTAGAACCTCCCTGTAAAGCACAACACCTAATTGCAGAGTCAAAGTGTCCTTTAGGGAGAGGTGTCTTCTTACCAAAGAGTTGTTACAGTAGAACTACCTCTCTGTAAAGGACAACGCCTAATTGCAGAGCAAAAGTATCCTTTATGAAGAAGTGTCCTCTTACCAGAGAGTTGCTACAGTAGAACTACCTCTCTGTAAAGGACAACACCTAAATGCAGAGCAAAATTGTCCTTTATGAAGAGGTGTCCTCTTACCAGAGAGTTGTTAAATAGCAAAAATGGTAATTTTGACAATGAAAACTGTCCTTTGTAGAGAGGTGTCCTCTCATGGAGGTTCTATTGTATATAATAAATTGAAACTATTTTAGACGCGAAGGATTCTTTTTGAAATTAAACAATTTCTACTGTCCTTACTTTAATGATAATTTAATGGGAGAGCCTGGCTTATCAATGGTGAACCTTCCAGTGGTTTCTCCAGTTTAAAAAATTGTTTAATTTCAAAAAGAATCATTCGCGCCTAGAATAATTTCAATTTCTTAAAACTGATGCCACGCTAATGCATCAAATTATTTACTGTAATTAAAAAAGGCATATATTGGATCAAAATATCATTTATCTTACCAATATTTCAGTTGGCTGAACGCCAACCTTTATCAAGGTATTATAACAACACTGAAACATTGGTAAAATAAATGATATTTTGATCCAATATATGCCTTTTTAATTAAAAACTTATTTATGGATTGCTCTATTTAAAAAAAAAAATTAAAAAAATCACTGTGTAACTTATTTAATATCAGGGAACCACAAAACATCCACATAGTGATGTGTACGTTTTTTAAAATTTTGATTAACATTTTAAAGAACTACTTGTATTTAATTAAGGAAGGAGACAATATCCAAATAGGTTTTTGAATTAGTTCTCAGATGTGGGACTGGAGATAATCCGAATTATTGAAATCCACATCTTCGTCATACGGATTCTAGAGCTCTTGTTTCAAAACTACACTCATGGACAAAACTTAAGGAAGTTGTACCTTTTAGTGTGTATATCGGGATTCAGACAATAATTCTGAAAGTTATTACAGTGACCTTTATTGAAGACACACGAAATAACTAAGTGTGAACAGCCTTTGTCTCCTTAAAAAAAAAAAAAAAACAGATAACCGGTGACATCAAAATATGAAACCTTCTTTTTTTTTTTTCTTATCCCTAGTACACGTGGTAGAGGCCATGATAACCATGGTGGGTAGAAGAAGGCGAATACTTTTACTGTAAGTGCATCACATGCCTACACATGTGAAAAGCAGTTCGACTTTACACTTACAAATGTGCCAGAGCCCCGTTTTATTACTTGCACTCGCTGGTGGGGTTGGACTTTTTCAAGAATCGGGGGCCTTTGGAGCATTTTTTTTTTTATCAGAAAAAAGTGTTCAATGCGGTAATCGAACCCGGGTCGAACCAACGGTTTAGACCATCCTTCCACCGACCCCTTAAATCCATTCCTTCATGTGACACCCAGTTTCAGAAGTTGCAGGTGTGGAGCAATGGCCACACCTGATTGGGAACCAGAAGATTGTAAACTATTTATAGATCGCATGTTTATTTTAGATAAAACAAGAGGTAGAACGACATTTGAAAATTATCCCGCATGTGTTTCTTTTGAACGAAAAATCGAAATTTATTTTAAGGAGAAATAACGATTATTTCTAACCTTAGGGATGAAGTATGAAAGGATGAATTGTGAAGAGTAATGATAAACGGAAAAATAAAGTATCCAGGAATGGAAATTTTCCGTTTATCATTTCCCTTCACAATTCATCCTTTCATACTTTATCCCTAAGGTTAGAAATAATCGTTATTTTTCCCTAAAATAAATTTCGATTTTTCGTTCAAAAGAAACACATGCGGGATAATTTTCAAATGTCGTTCTACAATCATAAGCCGCATTATATTGTATTATAAAACAAGAGGTAGTTGAATAAACCATCGAACGCCACGAGACCAGGGATCGAATCCCGAAATTTCTGAAGAAAAAAATTGCTTCAATGGGCCTCGATTCTTGCAAAAGTTTAACCAATCAGCGAGTACAAGTAACTAAACGGAGCTCTGGTAAATTTGCAAGTGCATAAGTATAACTGGTTTCTGCATGGGCAGATATGTGGCGCACTTACAGTAAAAGCAGTCGTTGGCTATCCGCCATGATTATCATGGCCTGTATCGCATGTACTCGAGATAATAATAGTAAAATATAAAACAATTTTCAAATATTTTATTTCAACTCCCGACTTTCCAGTAACTTCCTGTCACTCTCTTCATGTGGAATGGTTATTTTGAATCTTAGAATTCCCCTGAAGAGAGTTACTGGAAGTCACTGGAACTTCGGGAGTTAAACTATTGGTTGATGTGGCTGTGACTGAATCAACTTCTAACCAACAAATGATTTTAAAAACAATTTTCGACTTTCCTTACTGCAATGATAAGGGCTGTAAAAAATGACAATAGAAGATTGTTTTATTTAAACATATGCTAAAGCACATATGTTACATCAATATATGTGTACTTATAGTATATGCGTATAATATATGTGTACTTACAGCAATACACTCATGGACAAAACTTAAAGAAGTAGAAAGTCTGATGTCGCCGGTTATCTATTTTATTGAAGGAGACAGAGGCTGTTCACACTTGGTTATCTCGTGTCTTCAATAAAGGTCATTGTAATATCTTTCAGAGTTATTGTCTAAATTACGATAGTCCATCTAAAAGGTACAAGTTCCTTAAGTTTTATCCATGAGTGTGTATTTGGTATATCTGATATCAGATAGCGCAAAAATGCATCAGATTTAATCAGAAGATTACAGGTTCAAATCCTGGCGTCTCATTATTTTTAATAGTTGCAGAGCTATCTCCCGCAACACAATGACACCGCATTTTTGTGGAGAACGTATGCCAACTCTAAAACAACCTATTGAACGTGTCTTGGAGCCGTTGAGGAAGTTTTGGAAAAGTTTAAATTTGGCGAGAATCGTTAAGTCGAACGTTCTTGTACGTATGGACCATTGACCTGTCTCAGCATTCGCATGTTTAATGATTGTAATTTGTTTCATTTGTCCATAATTACGTTTTATTTTTTGTTTGTTAATATTTGCGCCAACATTAAAAACATAGACAGTAGAACCTCTCTATAAAGGACATCTAATTGCAGAGCCAAAGTGTCCTTTAAGGAGAGGTGTCGTCTTACTGGAGAGTTGCTAAATAGTAAACATGGTCATTTTGGCGATGAAAACTGTCCTTTGTAGAGAAGTGTTTTCTAGCACAAGTGTCCTCTCAAGGAGGTTCTACTGTATACATATTTGGTAAATTTGACCGATTCCATAACCTCTCTCGTAGGATGCTATGAAATAGAAGCCGTCCCTGTACTGATGAGGGTCAAAGCTAGAAACCATGTTATACAGGTTGTTGTCTTTTGTCTGAATTTTCCTAAACTGGGGTTATGATTCATTATTTATCATAAATAGCAAAGTTTTTTCTAGGGTGATGTACAGTGTCATCGTTCTGATGTACAATTAAAGGGAGAGATGCCTCTTTTGCTTTATATATATATTTTGAAAATAGAGCAATCCATAAATGTATTTTTAATTAAAAAGACATATATTGGATCAAAATATCATTTATATTACCAATATTTGAAGTAAACGAAAAAATTGCGCTACAAATTTTAAAATAAAACTACAACCTTTCGCAAAAAAAAAAGAAAAAAAAAAAAAGAAACTTATTGCGAAAGGTTGTAGTTTTATTTTAAAATTACCAATATTCCAGTTGGCTGAACGCCACCCTTTATCAAGGTGTTATAACATATTTAATGTGTGTCAACAACAAACTCAGCGCCAGATAACGTCAACAGAATTCTATTTTGATCCAATATATGCCTTTTTAATTAAAAAATATATATATATATATATATATTTAATAAGCATATAAATGTGTATATAGAAGATTTTGACATTAATAATGACATCAACCATTGACTTAATCTTACTTGAGATACCACCTTTGTCAAGTAAACAAAATTTAACAAACTCCAACTTCCAGATAGGAGACCACCATGGATTATCCAAGTTAAAGCAGTGGTCCCTCATTGGAGGTTGTTTTTTTTTATTGAAGTTAATCCAACTTTAATTTGTGGTCGTTTAATCCTCGCTGAACTTGAGCTCGAAGTGTCTGACACGACATGCTCGGAGAGAAGAGAGAACCAATTCAACTTCAGACATTCAATTTTCCTGAGACCATTCCTTTCTGCTAGGACATGTAAATTCTACATCTATGGCTCCAGCATGGAACTCTCTGGTCTGCTGTGCAGCTCGCACATTTGGCGATCTGAACTACTAGGGACGGAGTAGAGACGAGAATGGCATCCGTCTCTTGTCAGTAACCCTGCAGGTCGGGTGGTCGTTGTAAAGAGGTTCTATAGAGTCTACATTAGTAAGAAATATTGTAGGCATGAATCTTATATATAATAAATAAAGGCATATTTGGTATCTAATAAAAAATGTTATTTAGTAAATAAAGAATATTTCGTTAAAAAAAACGCTTTAAAAAATTAATATCCTTTGTCACTTCAGACCAAATCCTGGAGATCGTGGTTTTTAGCACGTGTAAGTAGTCTTCAGTTCATTCTGTAGACTGGCCATACATATGCTGGGCGACGTTAGAGCCCGAGCTCCTGGAACACCTGTTACACGGGTTTGCATTCCAAAAACTCATTTAAAAAAGTTTCAGCAGATTACCCTCGTGCTGCTGCGGTGAAACTGAGTGCAACCAACACGACTGCAATCACCCAGATCGTGGATGTATCAATTTATCCCATTTTTACAATAACACCATTCTGTAGTGTAGCTTGGCACCTGCAGCTCCAGAACACATTTTGACTTGCATTAGATGCAATAAACAGGACCTTTGCGAGAGACAGCTGCTTATCATAAAACAGCTTGAGGAGCATGGACTTATGGAATTTGTGTAATCTTTACACAAGGAGATAAGAAACAACAACAAAACAGCCTTCAATATATAAGTATGGCCCGTTGGTTCTGGGTTTTTAATAAACATAATTGTTTTGTATTCAGCATTTTCGCGGCCATACATCTAGAAATCCCCAATCTCAACATGTCATCGCTAAAAAATCTTCCAAAAAATAAATACGTCTGGTATGACCAAATAACCTGGATTCCCAGTGCCATTGTAATTACTTGGTTAGCTGAAGGACAACCCGGGCAGTTGGCGACATACACTCGCTCATGGAACTCGAATTAATAAAGGATACAATACAGTAGAACCTCCCTATAAAGGACAACACCTAATTGCAGAGCCAAAGTGTCCTTTAGGGAGAGGTGTCCTCTTACGAGAGAGTTGCTAAATAGTAAAAATGGTAATTTTGAAAATTAAAACTTTCCTTTGTAGAGAGATTTCCGCTTAAGGGTGGTTCTACCGTATTTAGAATTTTCAATTTTGAAGGAGATTTATTCAAACATTTATTTATTGTCTAGGGACCCCTTGGAGTTTGTCTCTCCTATAACTTGACGCATTCCCTCAGTCTAGGGTTTAGCCCGGCAGTTGTGGTTTAAGAGAAAATTGCCGTTATCTGTGAAGGAAAGCGATTGGAAATTCCTTTGTTTCAGGATGAATGTAGGATCCCACTCCCAAATGTAAAGTTTACCAGTCTGTCTGGTTGTACAGTAGAACCTCACTTTAGCGGACATCTTTCCACAAAGGACAGTTTTTATTTTCAAAATTACCATTTTTTACTATTTAGCAACTCTCTGGTAAGAGTACACCTCTCCCTAAAGGACACTTTAGCTCTGCAATTAAGTGTCCTTTACAGGGAGGTTCTACTGTATATATAACCACGATAAAAACCTGCGCTAGAAAGTTAAAAAAAAGCTCCAATATGGCCCCGGATGGCCTCACAACCCCACCAATAAATGCTAGTAGCCAAACGGAGCTCTGGAATCTTACAAGTGCTTAGTCAACGTGCGTAGACATGTGGCATACTTCAGCCTTTTATGATTATCACTGATTTTTACGTGTGGCGTACTTCAGCCTATCATGAATTTTCATGGCTCGTACCATGTGTTTGTGTAACTGGAATTTTTCAAAACTTCTCGATAAATTCACAACTCTCCACCCGTATATTATTTTTATTAATATAATCTTAAACTTTCGGGAATCCCTGCCCTTCTCCAGGAGTACATAAAACGAATAATAATAAATGCCGTTTCATGTACTCCAGTAGAAGGGCTGAAAGCCTGAGATTACATTAATAAAAATAAACTCATCCCCAGAAATCTGTTGTATTATAATTTAGCCTCTTTATTTTGAGAGATTTAAATCGATTTAAAAAATAATTTGTTTATACATTAATGGATATTTCAATATATCGCGTAGGAAGAACGATGTACTTCTTTCTTTTGTACATAGTGTGTTCTATTTTATCGTTTTTCCCTCTCTTTCTCCTTGGTAATATCATAATATCATATATGACAATTCTCTTTACGGCCTAAAATTATTGTAAATATATATGTATAGATAAATGTAAAGGCATACATGTATGACAGCGCAAGTTTCCCTAGTGGGACATAGCACTTTAAATTGAAATAAATAAAGAACGATGGATTGTGTGAGATTTGAATATTTGGTGATTTCACGATAAAAACTATCTTGAGATAAAAATTATTAGAAATATAATGTATCACGCATGTTTAAAAAAAACAAATTTTTATTTAGAGCTTTCGAGTCTTACCCTTTCTCTCAGCCTGCTGTAGCGAGTGCCCGAAACTCCCAATAAAATATAACCTTGAGTGTTTTTTACACACACACTTTAAAAAAAAGGCATATCCAGGCCTCTGTCATAAGCATTTTGAATGGTAGCTCATGGTAGCGATCAGAATTATGCCCCTTTGTTTGTTTTTAATATCAACACCTGACCTTTTTTTCTTTTTTAAGTTTTTTTTTCTTCAGATAACACACTTTATCACAGTGTGAAATATTTTGTGTGTGAAAAAATAAAGCAATCCATAATTTTCTCTTTAAATGATAAAAAAAAAAGCACAAGATAATAACAACGCTGTTACCGAAACATCACACACTATTTATTTGGATTTGGTCTTAATACCTTGTGTTTTTTTTCTCATTTAAAGATTAATTTATGGATTGCTCTTTGTTTTAAAAATATTTCATAATATGATAAAGTGTCTTATTACCTTGTGTTTATAATCTAAAATCCAATTTGTGCCTTATCGATTAAAAAAAAAGCACATAGTGGATTGAATGAAAAAGTATTTATTTATCAATATTTTAGTTGGATGAACGCCAGCCTTTGTCAAGGTACAACACAACGATAACATTCAGCCAACTGGAATATTGGTAAATTAATACAGTTTCAATCCAATATATGCAGTTTTATGTTGAGTGAAGAGGTTTGTAGGTTTATGTTGAGTGAAGAGGTTTGTAGGTTTATGTTGAGTGAAGAGGTTTGTAGGTTTATGTTGAGTGAAGAGGTTTGTAGGTTTATGTTGAGTGAAGAGGTTTGTAGGTTTATGTTGAGTGAAGAGGTTTGTAGGTTTATGTTGAGTGAAGAGGTTTGTAGGTTTATGTTGAGTGAAGAGGTTTGTAGGTTTATGTTGAGTGAAGAGGTTTGTAGGTTTATGTTGAGTGAAGAGGTTTGTAGGTTTATGTTAAGTGAATAGGTTTGTAGGTTTATGTTGAGTGGAGAGGTTTGTAGGTTTATGTTGAGTGAAGAAGCTTGTAGGTTTATGTTGAGTGAAGAGATTTGTAGGTTTATGTTGAGTGAAGAGGTTTGTGTTGAGTGAAGAGGTTTGTAAGTTTATGTTGAGTGAAGAGGTTTGTAGGTTTATGTTGAGTGAAGATGTTTGTGTTGAGTGAAGAGGTGAGTCAGCTGTGGACAGCTTAGACACAAAACTTCAGTCGGCGCGATTCAAATGTCATTCAGTTATAATTTTTTTCCTGCGAATAGAGGAGCATAAACAAACTAGATAATTTGTAGAACGACATTTGAAAATTATCCCGCATGTGTTTATTTTGAACGAAAAATCGAAATTTATTTTAAGGAGAAATAACCCTGGATACTTTATTTTTCCGTTTATCATTACTCTTCATAATTTATCTTTTCATACTTCATCCTTAAGGTTAGAAATAATCGTTATTTCTTCTTAAAATAAATTTCGATTTTTCGTTCAAAAGAAACACATGCGGGATAATTTTCAAATGTCGTTCTGCAATCTTTAGCCGCATTATTTTGTATTATAAACTAGATAATTTCAAAATAATTTTCCCATCTAATTTCTTTAATTGTATCTTTAATCAGTATTGATTTCAGCGATTGTGTCAGCAACCTGGAATATGCTAATTGGTCAGAACATTGGGAGAGTTCACCACTGATGAGCCAGGCCCTCCCAACCATTATAATCCCAGGGATTGTAAAAATCACTCTTGCTTACTTCAGAGTTAATACAATGCTATATTTTCTCTACTGAAAATGATTCTAAAATTATTATCGAGTGAAATCTGCCTTTATCACTCCATAACAACATTACCAAGCTGCAGGTCTTGGTCGTAACGCCAACTCACGTTTCTTTAAGAGAGGAGAGAATTTTGTACAAAATTATCCAAAAAACTTTGTTATTTTTTAAATCAACCTTATGGGTGATGTCGTTATAGGCCATATATTGTAAATTTTGCTTATTGATGATATACAAGATGATCAACATGTATTTTTAGAATGCTAAAGGCGTACTTGTCTCACAGTACACTAAATTGTTTTTATTTGCATATATCGACGAAGCAATACTCTCACCTCATCAAGGCAGCTCTACTGGACAAATTTGGAGATAGTTTTTTTTTTTTAATAAACGTTCGCCTTGATAAAGGTGAGGAAAGCGCTGCTTGCCAAAATATGGAAACAATTCCGTATAGCTCCAATATATTTCATTGAGTATACTCTCAATGAACATCTCTCTTCAGGGAGAAAGATACGTTTTTTTGAAAACAAGCATTCAACGATAGGTGGGTTTAAAAATGAAGCCATGTATAACGCGGCCAACGTTCACCTGTGTAAACCGGTCATATTGTCCCCTGAGTGGCCGCTCAATGCAGGCTTTGCATTGATGTGATCTCTCAAATGTCCTGATTGTCAGGAAAGCCGTCTAGGATCCTTCGACCAAGCTAGCCTTAACCATCACTTCAGCGCGGGCTACAATGCTAACAATGACAAACTTTGTGGTTTTAAAATACGTAATGCTAAAAACTACCG